>JANFOE010000260.1:0-165034 GCA_025667525.1 Glebionis coronaria
TATATATATATATATATATATATATATATATATATATATATATATATATATATATATATATATAATATATATATATATATATATATATATATATATATATATATATATATATATATATATATATATATATATATATATATATAGTATATATATATATATATATATATATATATATATATATATATATATATATATATATATATATATATATATATATATATATATATATATATATATATATATATATATATATATATATATATATATATATATATATATATATATATATATATATATATATATATATATATATATATATATATATATATATATATATATATATATATTATATATATATATATATATATATGTATATATATATATATATATTATATATATATATATATATATATATATATATATATATATATATATATATATATATATATATATATATATATATATATATATATATATATATATATATATATATATATATATATATATATATATATATATATATATATATATATATATATATATATATATATATATATATATATATATATATATACTAGTAGTAAAACCCGTTCGATGGACAGGTATGACGCCTGATTATCGTTTAACTTTTTTATATTTGGTAAATACTTGTTTGTGATTACCGTTTACAAAAACTTAATTAAAGGTATATCCGTTAGTTTACAAATTTATTTATTAAATGCGTTAAAAAATTTCAAATGTACTATCATACATATTTATTAGTGTGATTTATTTTTTTTAAATTAATATAAATTAGATCTCGTCCACAAACATGTAGGACCGAGCATCGTTATAAAGCTGATGCGAACCGAATAAATCTGAACTTAACTGTTAACTGAATTTGAGGAAAACACGAACCTAAAACAAAACCAAAATAAACCGAGTAAAATTGAAACCGAACCCGAACCGAAACCAAAATAAACTGAACCGAATATATATTTTAGGTTTATTATTCATGTTTCTAACCACAAACAGAACCGAGCAAAACCAACATATATATTATAAAACCAAAAATTGAGTTTTTAATGAGTTTAATTTATTGTAATTTATTATTTTACACTTTTAACATTTAATTGATTGAAAAAAATAATATACGTGTATTTGTCGACGTATTAAGCGAGTACGATGCTAACACTATGTAAAACAAATTATAAGCTTAAATATATTGTAACATTTATAGGTCAATAGTTTAGTCGGTACCGATTCAAATGTACCGACTTTAAAAACTTACTAATTTAAACACTTATTAATTTAAGATTAAACATTTACTAATTCAAATGTACCGACTTTAAAAAAAATTATAATCTTAAATTTACATAACTACGTAAAAAAATAATTGTAAATTATTGTAAGGCCAATGACAAAAATTTATTTCATTTTATAGTAAACAAAATTGACATGAACTCTCGTCAATAGCGATGGTATATCAACAATTTTGTGTAACATATATTTCCTAGCACCACATATAATATCTAAAAACGTTTAAAATGTGAAGGTAATATTTGATCACACGATAAGTTAAGGGAGTCATTATGAATCTACGAAACGACTATACCTTATTGTGACCCCGTAAATTTGCAAATTGAGAAACTCCTGCTTAAAAACATATATGCAAATTGAGAAACTCCTGCTTAAAATCATATAGCAATATCAAACCCATTTTGTATCTTGCTATAACTGGCTAGTTGGTTGTAGTCAAAATGTTTTTAGATTTGATTGATTACTTTCTGATTTTAATGAGTAATACTTAGTATGATTGGTTTATATAGCTGCGAAATCTCACAACTCATTATAAGTTTTTAAGTAGGGCTTATTAGTAAATTAAACAAAGAAAAGATTGTAGTGCAGGACAAACCATACTCAAACAAAAAAGAATTGGAGAAGCTTCTAAGAGAAGAGAATCTATCTTAAGTGTAGGAGAAGAAATATCTCTTGAACTCCGATAAAATTAAACATAACACTGAATTTAGAACATCATTCATTAAACTACATGAATACATTCATCCAAATGAAGTGCTCATAAATTTTGAAGATGTTGTCATCTGGTTTCTTTTGCAGTCAGTTTCTCGGCCACATCAAGCACTTCCTTTTCCTTTTTCTCCAATTAATTCTTCTAAAAATTATTTATCTTATTTGGTTTGTTGATGCTGATCATGCAGCTTATATATATATTTGAACTTGAAGTGCTGATACTCTAAATCAGTCGAGAGAAAAGTTACTGTGTGGCAAGGTAATTAGATATCGAACCTTTGCCATTGCGATCATTTGGACTCTCGACTGTCTTAGCCTTCACATATGTGTCCCTTCCCAACGTAAATGTAACTTCGTTAGAAATAAGAATACAAACCGCATCTTTTTAGTTTGAAATTCATCTCAGTCATCACCCCATAATAATGTTAAGATACCATTTCGAGGATTCTTGCGAACACGTTTGAGCGAGCCTTCTCGTTACACTGCCTTATCTGTTCAAGGATTTTATTTCTCATTTGTCTACAAACGTGCAACTTTAAGGGACATACAAAGATCCTGAAAAAAAATACACTTATTCTGATGTAAAACTTCGAAGTAAAAAAAGTGGCATCTGAAGCCAACCCGTACAAAAGCACCTGTTTTGACTGGACCCCGTTTTATGGATAATATACCCGACGTGCCCAGTTTTAGAGTTTACCTTTTATCATAGTAATAACATAATTCAACGAAGATAAACGTCCACTTCATCTGCTAGCACGAATGATGCAACCAAAAGTATCCTGAAGTTCCAACATGTATTCATCCCGAATGACTCCATTTCAGGCCTGCAAAAATGATGTAGTGTGTTGAATACCATTTTATTTACGCATTGGGAATTTAAATACATACTATATGTTTACAGGTAAGTACTTTTGCATATCGAAATAGATACAACCAACTTAACATTAGTGTGGCCAACAAATAGTCATTCTGTTAATTCGCCTAGATCAGATAAAGTACAATCCTAGACATGGTTGGTAATCAAGAAATGAGTGTTGTCAATATACAGCTGGAACGGCTATGATCAATGATGATTTTCAAGGAGTTAATGGGAGATTAATTTACACATTTTATATAAAAATTATGAACATGGGTATGAATGGTAATGGGAGATCAACGTATGAGTATACCTGCTGATCTATCCGTGGTTTGTAACTTTCGTATATCTCTCGAGCAAGTTCAGTTCACTATTTGCATCGCATCCTGTAATGGGATCAATTTCACATATTATATAAACATTATGACATCAGTATGAATAGTAATGATAGATCAGCGTATGAGAATACCTGCTGATCTATCGGAGGTAAGTAACTTTCATGTATCTCTTGAGAAACTCAGTTCACTATCTGGGTCACTTCCTATAAAGAAGAATTTGCGAATTACGTTATTCAAGAATTGCTTGAATCTAAAGAAAACGAAGAAACCACAGTGTATAAAATGTTGATAATAACTGTATCACCGAGTTTGACATACATGCAATTCTAATCATAAGGTGTCATATAAGAAATCCACATCTTCAAAATACCGCTGATCATCCTTTTTGCATTGGCATAGTGTTTAGGTTCATTCTCATAGACAACATCCTCTACTGAAACTATAAGATGATTTTTTCCATTTATTTTGCTTGTTAGTATGGACAACCCATTCCTCAACGATTTAGAAATAAGTTGTTAGACAACATCAATACATATATAGTTATCCTAATAATGACAGATTTTCTGCCGCTATCTAAAATAGCATTAAGAAGCAGACGGGGGTTCTTCCATGAGGTGTTGTTTTTCATTCACTTCTATGACACACACACACACACACACACACACACACACACACACACACACACACACACACATCTATAATCAGGAACAATAAGAAGCTAATTACTATATGTCAAAATCGTGAATCAATTTTGCACATTTGAGTAGTTTTACAATATTTGTGAATCAAAACTACGAAAGAAGCAAATTTGTTTGCTTCCATAGCTAAAGGAGTAGTAGATTACCACAAATAGGTTTTGAACAGTAATAAATATGTTACGTTCAGTAACTATCATTTCAATGTCATTTTTCCATAGCATGTCCATTTTCTATAGCACCACTGTTTAAATGTTTTTTTGACTTTGCTTAAGTATTCTTTTTACAGTGCTCTTTGTCTCGTAATGAAATGTCGTTAAAAAATAGCTTAGTAGAAAAAAGCGTCACTATATCAACTGTCAGTGCGGATGATGCTGGTTTGTAGCTTTGTTAGAAAGGAGTATTTTAAGACGGTACCTTAGTAGCTTTAAAAAACTTTCCTCTAAATCAAAGCAAGGAAATAGAGAGTTCTTCTTGAATGAATTAAGTGTGATTCTGCATTGCAACACCCGAATCTTGTGGAGCTGCACCGATGTTGTAAAGAAAAAAAATTAGTTATTTTATTTGGAGTGGCTTGGCTACAAAATGATTGTGACAAGAAGCCATATTTTCAAGAGTAGCGTGTATTAATGTACAATAGCTAAAAACATGGTATTTTCTGAGCCAAAAATTGAAGAAAAAAGAGAGCTAAAAGGTACCTGCACAACTTCATCGTTGCCATACCATATTTTACAACATGTTCTCTATGAGATATGTGTATTGTATAGGTGTGTGCTTCATTAAAAATTTATCTAAAAGGTGTCTGAATTTTGTTACTCATAATCTACACGACATTAGGAACTTGTGCGTGGATAAAATTTTAAAGGTGGAGGTCATGGCTTGAAGTTAAGAAACTGCATACATCTACACATTGATACAAATGTTTATTTAAACAGACATCTATAGACTAAAATAGGGAGCTTATGTTATTTGACATGGGATTTTAGCAGCCATGTCATAGAATTACAGACCATTTTCTTTCTAGGCATGTTTGGTAATTCACTGTAGATGAGAAACTGATGAAGAGAAGGATAATAAGATAAACAGGGACGTTGAGGGAGAGACATAAGAAATACTTAATTAAAAGGGATCCAGAAAAACTTGCATATAACGAAAAACTAAGGGATATTAGATACCTGCATCAAGGCACTACAAAGACGTTTAGCCATCCTCATGAACTTAAGCTTTTGCATAACCTATTGCATCGTCGAATAGTATTATTGTCAATCAAGTTGGGGGCCCTCGCTTTCAAAACCTTTGAAGGTCTTCTGAAGTTGCTCCACCATTTGGTTGACTGACGGGCCTTTAGCTATTTGTTTAGTTAATTCCTTTACACTTGGGTCCTGTAGGTTCCAAGAAATTGAAGGTAATTTGACCAGGTGTTTCGCACAACAAATTTATGTTTCGTTAAAAACCAATGCCAATTATCAGTATTTTACTCATCAATAGCCGCAATGCCACCATATCATCACCATTATCTGCATTTGCAATAAATACCATGACTTGGTATCTTGAAAGCTGCTTGTTCTGTCCGAGACTCATTACCCAACCCACTTATTTGGCATTGCTTATTTATATGCTAATATTGTGACATCAGTTGGTTTTTCTGTTCTAAATTACCCTTAAACGACCCTTAAAACGACCTAATCAAACCGCTTAAACGACCCTTAAAATGACCCAATCAACCCTTCAAACCCGTTGTTTGGAATAAGCCCAAACACCCCTTAATTTTGTTGTTTTGGGTTAGAAAAAAGTGTCATGGCTGATTTAATTTTATGAAAACGTCATGAGTGTTATCACCACTGCTTTGATTTTGTAACACGATTTCCACATGCGAATCTTTGTCACCTTTTTCTTTAACCTCGGTTGTGTAGCTTCATTGACGCGGCCATTTACCAAACCTTTGATTCCCTACTCATGACATGTATTTTATGAATTCATCTATCTATGGCCTATAAACTTGCAGACCCTTCCCAGCAAGTCACACATCCTTCATCAAATCTGATTGTTTGATACCTGGTCGACTTACAAAGATCCAAAAACTCAAGAAATATTAATATGGATTACTGTTCTGTTTGGTTTAAAAATGACAAACCACTTCAAAGTTAAAAATATATAGTAGTGCAAATCTAACCTTAAATCATATGCAAAAGAAGCGGCTTCTGACATGTAATTTCATTATATGCAAGCGATATATCTGCGCTAGATAAGGGCAGTAGCTAATGCGCCTTTATTTATCTCATGTTCATTGTGGTAAGAAAACATAAATCATTCATTATAAGCACAATTACGTATGTTACCTTAATTATAGTTGTAGCAGATAACTTATTCTGTGCCACCCCCTTCTTTGCGTTTATAGCCTTGGATGTTTCTCCTATAACTTTCCAATTCATTTTCCGTTCCATACGATTCGTATCCATGCAAATCTCTTGCAACGTTTCTAAAGACGATACCTCAGAAAATTGTCCCCAATATATCACCACTTTATATATGTCTTTTCAGATTTAGCAAGGGCAATTCTCTGCAGCCTCTCAGCTTCTTGTCTAGCCTCACTGGTAAGTAAATATGTTATGGGTTGCAAACATAGGATAATGAGCGATTACAAAATTTCACACTGATGAATCCAATTCAATAAAGTGACCATAGTTAAGGTAATAAATATGTTGCACATAACATACCTGCCCCAGCAATAATATTGCATTCACGGCTAAAGGGATAATTTTCTGAATCTTTTCATCGGTAAATATCACTTGAGTAGCTGGCCAAGAAACAAAAAACAATTCAGAAATAAGATAAATGAAAGCAACATCGTGCAACAATCTTACAATACAATGGAAGGCGATGTAATGTCGCTTCTGCCGTACACTTGTGCAAGATTAAAGGTAAGGTGTTAAAACAGAGAACTCAACTATTTATAACAGTCCTAAATTCAGATTTTAAAAATAGTCACAAACACCCCTAAATTCATATATTATCAAAAAATCATCTTAACAAAGATGGGAATGTGTTGGCGAAGGACACAGTTGTTCCAGTTAAATATGTTAAACCAAACATCTGGTTCACGAGTAGCTTTCTCATTCTTCATCTGGCACCTCTCGGTAGATACATAGCAGAACTACATAGCATGTTGAGACAAGTTATTAGTTTGATGGAGAGGTACAGTTGTTTTTAACCCTTAATTTTGTTTACATGTTCTCAAGCTCATCTAACAGGGGTGAAACATATCTTTTATCAGAAATAATATCACATTGTATTTCTAAAATATGAAGCAAATTGCAGAGCCCGTTCTTGCTTTGACCGAAGTCTAGAACTTTTCACTAATTTTTTATAATACGACATACCACTACTATACGTAGGATTGACATATATATAATTTAAACTGCCTGATTCAGTTGTCCCTCGAGATTTATTCCAGAATTTCCCCTGTCGTTTCTATTACGCAAACTTCAATAGTGTCCTCCCATTAGCGTTGATTAGATTTTTTCTATTGTGTGAATGATACTAACACATTAACATCAGCCTTTACACACAGTTGGACAGCTTCTCTCAAATGTGGTTAAATTTGTGCTTCTCTAAGAAAGCGTTAACTGATATTAAATAAAAATAATACTAACAAAACATCCATAAAGGATCTTACAGCAGCAGCTTTTGACTTGCCATATATAATTGGTTGTTCGGCATTATTTCTTAGAGCTGATTACAGTGTATATAATAATTGATACTCAATATCGGATAATCAACTGTCACATAACAGTCGGTAATGTGTTTGGATGTGATTTGATGTCTAAAATAGATAATGAGAACAAATAAAAACAATATTACATTATGATGAGACTGCAATTATACATATCTTTATCGTTCAAATCGGGCTTAAAACATTTAAAATATCATAAAAATACCCAAAAATATGCTTGTGTTTGTTCATTGTGTATTTTAGGTACGGATATCGTGAAATCAACAAAAGATCACAAGAATCAAGCAAAAACGAACACGGGAAACGAAGCCGCACAAAGAACCGGGCCCAAGTATGGATTTTCCAAAAATACCCTTGAAGTTTGAAGATTTGGCAAGATTGGTCCCTCTACTTTTTAAGACTTGTCTTTTTAAACCCTTGTAAAACTCAAAATTACACAAAGGGTCCCAAAAAGACAAGATTGTACATCATTGGCCCTTGAAGAATGCAAATATTGCATGAAATACCCTTGGAACTATTTTGATAAAACCTTTGTGGCCAAAATGAGAAAAAGGAAAGTTTATTATATAAAGGATTCATGTTTTGACTGATTTAATGGGAAGTGAACAAAGAATGAGACATAAAGGGCCATTTGGGACAGACATGGAAACTACTCACCACCACTCACACAACGCCACGTCACCCCACTCACAACTCTCAACCAATCACACCCCTTCTACCCTCCATGTCATAATCCACCCAAACTAAACAATCAGTTATAATAACTGATTATTATTTCCCACTAAAACACTTTTTCAAATTAAACCTTCCCCCAAAACGAATTAAACCCACCCTTAATCACCCATAAACCCTAAAAAAATCCCAGGTCAGATTAACATTAAATCAAAGGGGTTTTTTGTATAACCATCCAGAAACTTAATTAACCCCAACATCAACATAAACCCACCTTCACTTTACCCTCCCCGTGACCACAAATGGGTCCCCCAATGTCCCCTGCTCCTCCAAAAATAGTAAAATTGGTATCTCTCAGTCAATCAACGATCCAGCTTGTTTGCTTGGCCCCAAAGAACTAATTAAACGTTCAAGATTGGTTGTACACAGCCTGGGATTCACAAGACTCCAACAAAATCACATGGGATGAACTTTGAATGAAATTCAAGATTCAACTCAAGGGCTTTTTAGGGTTTTTCTTCATTAGGGTTTTAGACACTCTAGATTGTTCTATTCAGTAGTATTTAAAGGGTCGACTTGTGACCCTTTAATCTCTTGTTCCAGTTTTTGTAAAATATTGATTTTATTAATGAAAATGAAAGAGTTAAGCTTTTGCAAAAATCTGAGTTCCAAATGTTACTGCTTATTAGTTTAAATTTTATTTTATGCAACTTAGTAGTTAAGGATTAAAAGGTTTTCATTTTATAAAAGGTTTTCAGAAATCGTGTTTTAAGAAGTTATTTGGAAAAGTTTTTTTAAGGTTAAATTCTGTTCATGATGAAGTGCAAGTGGATTCATGAGACTGAATTCAGTTCTTGGTTAAGTTTCTTTCAAAGTTTATTGGTTTCAAAAGGAGTTTTCAAAGATTTTATCAAAATATTTTGTTCTTTTTTTATCCTCACTGATTGTTTAAGCTGTCACTACAAAGCCTGACAAGCTTTTGGCGAGAGCTTATACAAACTTGAAGTTTGTTCTTTGTTTTTGTTGTGTTGTGCAGGTACCAAAAGGCATCAAGAAAGTCCCATCCATTTCATGTTCATTTTTTGAAGATATTAGTTCATTTCTCTACATTCAGCAATTTCATTAAGCCAAGCATAAGCTCCAACTTATTAGGAGAAGGCCTCAGCTGGCCTTTGTATGGTTGGATGATAACCATACTAGGTAATGGGCTTCAACCGTCCTAGAAAGTAGAAGTTTGTGATTTTTTGTGATTTTGTATGATTTTGAGTATTTCCTATTTAAATGTTATTTATTCTTTTTTATTATGCTTATTTGTGCCTCTTATGCATGTTTAGATAGCTTATAATTAGTTTGGATTGATTTTGGATGCATTTGGCTTGTTAAAACTGGATTTCAGAATATAAGGGGGTGTTTGGGTCTATGGTTTAATCTGGTTGGGTGAAACATATCAGTAATAAATCAGCTTAAATACACTTTGTTAACTAGTAGTAGTTGCAACCAGTAAGTGGTTTTCAAATTGGTAGAGTAAAACAGATTTTTGCATGTTATTTTTTGGTTAAAAGATAGTATAAAAATCAATAGCCATAAACCACCTTGTTTTAGTGTTATTTGACCATCAATCTTTGTTGGCTGTTAGATCTAGGTGGTAGCTAGGGTTTTGAACTGGTTTGATATAGTTTGTGAAGGAATTGAATGAGTTTTGGCCAACCAAAACTCACCCAATTGCCAAATATATCAGCTAAAGTGCCCAGACCATACTATCCTTCATCATTGACTGTTTTTGGCTTGTTGTGTGTGATTTTTGTGTACTACTTGCTGTTTTTCTTGATTATCTAGACTCCCTACACACCACTGAGTGTAGGGGTGCCCTTGTATCCAAGTAAATCCAACAAGTTACAAGCTTAAACATCCACATACCCGTTTTTTTGAACAAGCAGTGGGAACAAAGTTCCCCCTGCTAGTTGGTTCATTCCCACTGCTAGGCTAAAGGACAAAAAGTCCTCATGTGTCACTGTCAGTTTTTTAGTTTTTTGTCTCTTGTGGCTTAAATTGAGCTTTTTCCAATTTTTTCAATTTTCCTAGATTTTTTATTTTATTTTAAGATTTTTTATTTTGTTTAATTTTATTCTACTGTTCATTTTCCATTTTTTAGATCAAATTCAGTTTTTAATTAGTTTATTTAATTTCTGTATTTGTCTTTTAGTGCAAAAAGTTTACATTTTTCAGTTTTAATATTTTTCTTAGATTCAGAAAATTATCTTAAGATTTTTAGTATAAAAAGTTTTACTGTTCACTCTTTTTAATCATTTTCTAGGTTTAATTTAAGTTTAATTAGGATTTAATTCAAACTGTTTTGTCTGTTAGTGTAAAAAATCTATTTTTTCAAACTTTTTCATTTTTCTACTATTCAGTAATATAAATTAGGATTTTTCAAATAGTCAAATTAATTTTAGCATTATTTTAATATTTTTAATCATTATTTTAGTTTAAAAATTGTTTTTAGCATTTTAAAAATAGAAAAATAGTCTTTAAAATTTAGCAAAAGTACTTTTTAGTCTTTAAATAATATAAGTGATTTATTAGTTCAATAAAATAACATTTTGGGTTTTTTCTTAATTATATTTAATTTTAGGGCTTTAATTAGAATTTAAAATTGAATATTTAATTAATAAAAGGTTTTAAAATTTATCTATTGAATTTTTATTCTTATTTATATTATTTTAGACTTAGTTTTAATTTTTAAATTGTTTTTAGGTTTAATTTTTAAATTTTTCACGTTTTACGTATTTACGTTCGCGTTTTACGTCATTCGTCGTAGTTTAATCGTAGTCGTAGCTCGTCTTTAATTTTCTTTCTTTAAACCAAAAACGACACTAATCCAAACTTTTGATTTTATATAATTGGCACTCTAACACATACACCTCCTTCGAGAACGAACTCGCATTTATTCGATTTTACGGTTTTTAATTAAATCGTAACGCTTAATACTTGCCACATACGCGTTTTTCCTAAAACGTGTACGATTTACCGACATCAATTTTTGGCGCCGTTGCCGGGGAGATGTTAGCCATTATTATTATCGTGTTTGTGTGAGTAGTGCGTTTTTACTTTTCAATTTTTGGAAAGCGTAAATATCGTACATACTCATTTTTGTTATTTTTTCTTATTATATTATAGTATCCGAATAAATCATGTTTAATTATCCTAAATTAAACACACAACAATCTTTACTATATTGTAGATATCCCATTATCGTTTTCGTTTTTCTTGTGAATATATTACTATATTGTACTTACGTAGAACAAGAAATATACAAGCACTCCAAAAGCGTAAAAACGCAACCTTGATTCGGGATTTCATCACTCGATCATTGTATTCGAATCTAAAGCAAAAGTTTAAAGGCAAAATAGATAAATACTTTCGTGAGGCTTAATTTCAATTAACACAAACTATAAGGTGGGTATAAGGCGGTTGTATTTCACGACCTAAGGGAAAAAGGCTCTTAAGTGCTTAGCGCCGCCTCGTTTCCCCCGCTTGCTTGTGCGTGTTTGGACAAAGAGGGCTAATCGAGGGTTTTCCGCCCAAGTATTATCTACGTATACTCTATTTGCTTGTTTTCAAGATTAAACCCTCTTGAACGTTTTGGTGTTCCACCAACGTTCTAAAGTCATCGAAGGCGTTCACTCCACGTGATCTTTTTCATTCTTTGAGGCTCTTTTAATCGAGAAATCGGTTCGAGGAGAGATTTGTAGATTTGAGTCTACGTAATACATTCAAAAATCCAAAAAAATTAAAAAACAATTAAAAACCAAAAAAAAAAATTGAAAAATCGAAAAACCCCAAAAAGAATCTTCTTTGCTACCCCCGTTGTACGCTTAGTGCATGCGCACTCGATCGAAGGATTATTCTAATTCTAGCGACGCTTCGAATCGCCGCAATCGTAATCGAAGGAATCGACGACGTAGACGAGATTTAGAAACCGACGTTCCTAATATCGTTGTTGAAGTAAACTTAGACGAGATGGCCGACAATCGTTCGATGATGGAATTGCTCCAAGCGCCCACCGAGGGTTATGGAGACGCGATCGTAATTCCCGCTATGAAAGCGAAGAATTTTGAGATTAAGAGCGGAATGCTTTCGTTAATCCAAGCTACGAAGTTTCGAGGTCGTGAAGTCGATAATCCTCACGACCATATTCGAAATTTTGATCGTCTTTTAGCCACGAGCAAGTTTAAGAACGTCGACACCGATGTCGTCAAGCTTATGCTTTTTCCGTACTCGCTCGATGGTGCCGCCAAGGATTGGTACGAGAAAGAGCCACCTAATTCCATAATTACGTGGAAGGATCTCTTTTCCAAATTCGTTAATCATTTTTTCCCACCGTCTAAGACTATGTTTTTCAAAAATGAAATTACGAGATTTGAGCAAAAACCGAATGAATCTTTTAGAGACGCGTGGGATCGTTTTAAGGAATTGCTTAGGCAATGTCCTCACCATGGATTTTCCGAGTTGCACCAAATCGATACGTTTTACAACAGTCTTAGTTTTCAAGACCAAGATTCGTTGAATTCCGCCACCGGTGGCAACTTTTTGTGTAAGACTCCGAAAGATGCATTAATGATTATCGAGAATCGATCCAAGGTTTACCAACTCCGCAACGCACCGAGTGTTGCCAATGTCACCAATGTTAGTAATTCTAATCACAACATTGAGAGGGTTGATGCGAAAGTCGACAAGTTGACGAATGTGTTCACGTCTTTTCTCATCGAAATGCAAAAGAAAGACGCTCCCGCTACGGTGAAAGCGGTTGAGACTTCATGTACGTTTTGTGGTGGACCTCATATTTATTACGAGTGTGCGGCTACGGATGACCAAACGTCGAGTGTAAACGCGTTAAACAACAATTTTTCTAATCAAAATCAAAATAACGCGGGTCCATCACAACAAGGCAATTATGATCAAGGAAACAATTTTTAAACGAAAACCGAAGCAATTTTCAAGGAAATAATCAACAAGAAAATTTTCAAAATCAAGGAGGTTATAATCAAGTTCGGAATTTAACTTGGAAAAATCGAGATAACAACAACCAAAACTCGAATTTTCAAAACAACGCTAATAAAGGGAATTTTCAACGAGGGAATCAAAACTAAGGTTTCAATCAAAATTTTAATGGCTCAAATGATTTTCAAAATTACGTTAAATCAAATGACGCTAATATGAAGAGATTGGAAACGCAAATTGGTGAGATGAAAAACGAATTTTCCAACACTTTGAGAGGTCAAAATAATAAAAACGATCAAGGACAAAGTGAGATTAAAAAGATGTTTTCGGCCATAATGAGCAATCAAGCGAGTTCGTCTTCGAGTACGTTACCTAGTAACACCGTACCAAACCCTAAGGAACAATGCAAAGTCGCCATAACGTCTATTGGAAAAGGTCGTGTGATTACCCCTACCCTTGATGGATTTTGAGTTGTTCCTTATTCTCAACCCTCGACTTCTAAGACGTCTTATTGTTCTAAAGTCGGTGGGGTGAACGTGGCGACCAAGGAAAAGAGTGCACACCCTCGTGTACCTCAAATTCCATCCACGGTTCAAAAAGAGAGTTTTATCGACCTTACCAAAGTAACCCTTTAAGTAGGGGTGTGCAAGAAACCGAAAACCCGAACCTAAACCGAAAAAACCGAAGAACCGAAACCTAAAAAACTGAAACCAATTGAAAAACCGATGGTTCGGTTTTTGAATTTTGAAAAAACTGAATCTTTTGGTTCGGTTTGGTTTTAGCATTAAAAAACTGATATAAACCGAACCGATCTTTATAAACATGAGATTAAATATATATAAGTTCACGTCGAAGCTAATGGACGATGAATATGCTACGCTAGTTTAATTCTATCTTATTTAATAACTAATCATTGTTTCATATGCTTATTGAACATGACTAAATAATAACTTTTCTTCTCGATTGTTTTTTTAATTAGGTTTTTATCGTTGCTATTGTGTTGATTTATACACATAAATGATTTTTTAGGATTTTATATGATATTTTTTCCTTATTGTTAATGTTGTGTTTCTTGTTGTTATTGTTTATTTATAGCTTTTAACGTGTCAGTTTATGGTATATTTAAAATCAACTTGTAAAAGCGGAGCTCGATAAAACCGAAAACCCAAACCGAAAGTAAATCGAAAACCGAAAAACTAAACCGAAACCAAATGGTTCCTAAAAATTAAAAACCGAAATTTGTTTGTTCGATTTCGCTTTTATACAAAAACCGAACCAAACTGAACCATGCTCACCCCTACCTTTAAGAAACTTGTGCTTCAATCCTTCTTAAAAAACCCAAAAGGCATATGCCGAGAAAGGAAGAGGATCCGGGCCAATTTCTACTACCTTGTGATTTTTCCGAGATTGAGGGATGTTTAGCCCTTGTCGATTTAGGTGCTAGCATCAAGATCATGCCTCATTCTCTTTGGAAATTGATGAGATTGCCTAGACTTACCCCCACGAACATGACAATAGAGCTTGCAAATTGTACGCCACTTATACCAATTGGAATAGCCGAGGATGTCTATGTCAAAGTTGGAAAGTTTGTTTTTCCCGCGGATTTCGTCATATCCGATTACGAGTGTGACCCTAAATGTCCTATTATTTTAGGCCGACCATTTTTATCGACGGCTCGAACCATAATCGACGTTCACGAGGGGAGAATTACTATGAGATATGGGGATGACAAAATGGACTTTATCACGAGTAAATCCCAAGTGTTTAATGATCATGAAAAAACCGAGGTTTCAAAACCAAATGTTTCAAATTCTAATGAGTTTAAAATGTTCACGTTAGCGGAAAGTATGAGGCTTAATGCATGTTTTGAAAGAATTAAGAAAAACGGTTTTAAAGATGATGATTTTAATGATAAAGAATACGTGTACCTAATTCAAAAGGGTATGTGTAAATTTATGAATGAAATCACTTTGGGATGTATTCGATGAAACAAGTGACACACCAATTCCGAAGGGCGACGTTAGTGCCATCACGACAATGACCAAAATAGACTCGTCTTCACCACCTTCGAAGGACCACGTCTTTGAGGCTTCAACTTCTAACTCCATCGAAGTGCCTCCTTTTCCTAGCCCAACACCTATTGAGGCGAAAGGTTTTATCGACATCGATCCTCTCGTCTTAAATAAGTCACCTAAGCATAGTCATTCGACTTGTAAGACCATGGTTATGAGTGCTCACATCGACTCTTTCTTTGACGATGACGATGGTGATTTTTCCGAGATTGATCACGTACTTCGAAATCCACATGCCATTTTTGAGGATTCTCCCAAAAATACCTCTTCACATGTGAAGTACGATGATTACGAGTTTGATCTCGAGATTGAGTAAATCATTGAACGAGAGCTAGCTCTTTTGCCTCCACCTCCACCTACAAGTGAGTTCGATCTTTCCAAAATCGAGGATGAACTAAATGAATTGGAACGTCTTATTTTCGATGATGAACCAACTCATGTGACCACCAAAAGTCCAATTCTCGAGGAGTTACCTAATCAACACTCCTTAAATGAGAATTACGTTTACCACATTCGTGAGGATTTAACTTATCAACAATCCCCATAAATGAATGATGGTTTCGTGCTTGATCGTGATCTTTTCGAGAGAGTTTCTAAGATACTCAAGGAGGGGAATGACAAACCTTGGTTTTATAAGCCTATCTTTGATGAAGAAATCGATGAGATCGACGTTCATGAGGATGACGAGTATGTAGACCCCGAGGGGGCGGTGTTCTTTATTGACAAACGTTTTGAGAACTTATATAATCCACCACCCCCTCCCACCAATGACTTAAATGTGAGGACTTTTGCGCGACTAATTTTGAATTTTACACGCCAAATATTTTCGACATTATCAAATCGGGTTTTCATAAAGAGTTTTTGAACGATGAAAAAGGAAAGGATTTTAAATTTGATTTAAAAGATTTTTCTACATGTCTAACTCCGTCATCACCACGTTTTATGAGTGCTACCACCTCGTCTACTCCTTTTGACGACGGTTGGTGTGGATCTAGTGTGGGGGAAGCCCCTTATGTTCCCTCACATTTCTCTACCGAGGACGAGATTTACGATCCCGGAATTGCTTGTAAAGGGAAATCTCGGTTTTCCACCAATGGAATAAATGGAAAATCTATTCGTTTGCTTGGTGTGAGTCTACCTCGAGTAGCTCATTATGTTGACTTACCCATTGCCCTACCTTTCTACTTCTCATCTCTTTTCTTCTACCCCTTTGGGGTTCTAGCACATGTTGAAGTGGCGTTGGTTCATTTATCCCGTGAAAACGAGGACGCCATCTTCGATCCCGATATTTTGGATCATCAAAGGACTTAGTCCTTAGTACCGGTTGCTTTTGGGCATTGTTTATCATGTAAGCCCCACCAAAAATGACCAAACCATGATTATCCCTAAATGATCACATTTTTGGGGATTCGAGTTGAGCTTTTGACTCGGTTATCAAAAACAAGGTGCCTCGTGGGGGATTCTCATACTTATCCTTGTAAATATTATCATTTTTCTAATAGTGTAACGAGGGGACTTGTGCTCTTCCAACCTTTGTTTTGTGGTTTTTTTGTGATTGTGATTTATTAGGTTCATCGTCATCATTGAAGCCTCTCGTGTTCATTTTACGGATCACTCGAGCTTCGATCGTTGCCTTTGGAGATTCCGATATCCGATGATATCCTTTTTATGTTCTAACGTTTATCTTATTAGCATAATTCATAAACGGCTTATAGGTTATTCGTTTTACCCTTTCCATGCTCGAGATTAAGCATTCGACTACGTCTCTAGTATGGGGGTTTTTTCACCCCTAGACTCGAAACATTGAGGACAATGTTTAGTTTTAGTATGGGGGGTGAGTAGATACTTCACCTTGCTTACGTCACCACGCAATCCAATTTTCATCTTTTTGTTATCATTTTGTTGTAAAATAAGGCTAAAAATGGCCAAATTTTAAATTTATTTCTCATGTTTCATAAGTGTTTAAGACACAAATGTAGGTTTTCCGATGGTGAGAATAAGAGTAATTTTTGACTCGACCGTGCGTGTTGAGCACTTAGCTTCGATTCAATAACTTTTTAGGCGAAGTCTCTTAAATGAGGACGAGAAATGATAGATTTATTTATAAGTCTAGTAATCTGTCACAATCTCATGTGTAGTAATTATAAGCTTATTCTCCCCACGCTTTTGTTTAAATAAATGCAATAAGTAAGGTCGTACGATTTAAAAGGTTACTTAGCTTCTAGCCCAAGACCATTTAAAATTTGCTCATGTTCGAATAGAGTTCATAGCCAAGGCATAACTTATTGAAGCGGGATGCGAAGATTGGCAAGTGCCAAAAAGGCCCTAACAAGGCATGAGGAGCTACATTTTGTTGCTAAAGATCCAAGATGATGTGAAATATCATTGTTTCAAAATCAATATGAAGGATCGAGACACATGATGAGAAGCAATATACTCCCCTAAAGATCATGGAGAAGTCTATCAAAAAATACCCTAACAAGGTATGAGGACAAATATATCCAAGTCCTAAAAGGAGGCGAATCGTTGTATATTACAATCCCAAATTACGATTGAAGAAAAATGATGAAGTCGTGGTCCAAAACGTCAAGTGAAGAAATTCCATATATGAAGACCTTTATTTCAAGAACGTCTTCCAAGATTTGAAGTTTGAAACACATGCCAAATATCGATCCGAGAAAGGTCTCAAATCGTGAAACGAGTTATGCCAAGATATGAACTTAAGGAGATTACGAGAAGCAGTTTTAAAAGAGCGTGTTCTTCGGCTAGCTATCGATTAAATCGTGCTACTTTATTTTCGGCCTTAATAAATTATCGAAATAAGTCAAACATGTATCCTCGTGATCATTGAGACAAAAATAAAATATAAGAGATACAAGTAGGAATAAGGGAGTTTAGGTGTGTAATTTACACTCATGAGATATGATTGTGTTCCTAACTTATAATAACAATGATCTCGTTACACGCTTAGCATGGAATTGGGTGAAAATTGAGGACGACGAATGAAATTGAGTATAATGCAGTTCGTTTTTTCTCAATTCTTGCTAATAGAAAGTCCAACCAATATCGGGTTTTTAATTGTTCTTGGTTGTTAAGCTTGCTTGGTTAATCTATTTGCTAATTCAATCAAATGCTTGCAAAACGGAAAAATATTACCTACATATATGTAAAACAAATTGCAAATACCACGTTTTTATTCAAGTAGAAATTCAAAATGCAAAATTTTAAACTAAAGGGACTGAAATTGTAAATTTTATGAAAAATAAATGCTAGAAATGTAAACTCTAACAATTATAGGGACTAAAAGTGTAAAACTGTTAACTAAAAGGATCAAAAATGCAAATTCTATAACAAACTAACCAAAAGTGTAACAAACTAACAAAATACTAACTGATTTTAACAAATTTCCAAACTCCAGGGACTAAACAAATGCAAACCCTAAAATCATGGAAGATTAGCCAAAAATTAACACTGTTTAGAACAATAAGGACTAAAGTGCAATTTCTAAAACTTTTTAAGCTAAAAACGGGCTAGGAAGAAAATAAGTTCGTTTGAGCTTATTACTGGACCAAAATCAATGAGACAAGTTGCAGAATGCTTCAAATCCAAAATAAGCTACGTGTGTCAAAGGAATTTAGCTAAGGATTCAAAATAAGCAAATGAGTGCTTATTAATAAGCTCAAAATAAGCTACAGCTAAATCTGATCAACCACAACTTGATTTTTTTAGTGAAACTGATAAAGCTTTCCAATTAAGGAACGGGAAATCAAACTAGAACGAATTTCATCAAGAAATAAGCTCTAAATCTGAATTAAGCTAAAAAGAGCTTATGTTGACCAAGATTTGACCAAAATTTGCAAAAAACTCAAACTTTCAGAAATTAACTAGGGACACTTACTAAATGATTTTATGAAAGAAAATCAAAAGATTTGTGAAGTAGATTTGAAGATCTAAGAAAACAGTGGCATACTTTTTCACAGAGAATGAGCTTTGCTTAGTTTGGACCAAAAAGCTATTTCCTAGCTTAATAACTAATACTGTAGAAATTCCTTTATACTACTAACACTTTGTATGTTACTTGAGCAATAGAAAAAGGTTTGAACGGAAATGATTAAGAAACAAAGAAACTGTGATGATTTGAAATTGGCAAGTTTGAGAAATGCTAGTTATAGAAATCTGTTACACAAAGAGTACAAGAACAAAAGTGAGCAACAAGACCTATGGTGGAAAGATATCAGTCCAAATGTACTCTACTTGATTACACTACACTAGAGTAATCTAAAAATTCAGCTTATATCAACTAGAACAACTCAAATTTCTCAATGATTGTATCTAAACTCTGTTGCCAAACACTCCTACTGAACTTTATGAAATTCTTACAAAGACTTTTAAGAACTCTAGTTAAAACTGGATGAAAAGCTATAGCAAACTGAATTCAGTGATCAATGAGAGATGTCTAAAAGCCAAAAGCAAACAATGTAAGCAACTAGTACTCAATTAAGGAAGCTAGGATAAGAAAAACTGAATTAAGCTATAAACTAGAATTCAATCCAAATCAATGAGCATAAAGGCTAAACTTAAGCTACAACATCACTGAAACCAATTCAATTAATAAGCTACACACATTTAATCATGCAATCACAAAGAATTAGCTAGGAATTGAGCAGGCATTTGCAATTGAGGGGAATTTAAAACTAGAAGCGTTTGCACCTATTGAAGTAACCACTGAGAAGAAGAGGAGCGCTGAGCTCTCTTAACCTAGTGATAACCACCACCTTATCACTAGGGATACTAATCAACAATCATCAATCAGCTACAAATCATCAACATAGCTTGAAATCTTCAAATATACTAAGGACTTGGACTGAAATCAACAAACAGCTACAAATCTTCTTCAAGTTCAGTTATGATCAATGAATGATCATGACAATCACAATGCAGCAACAGGATGATCACACAAGAGAAGAAAATGAGCAGTAATATGAAGAACAAATTTGGCGGGAAAGAGTGAATTTGAATTTTATTAATGGAAAACGGTTACAAAGTTGTTACAAGAGTAGTAACTAACTAACTAACTAACTCAAGAGTTTGTCAGACTCTTGAGTAGCTAGGGTAAAATTGAGGGAAAAAGGAAAGGAAAAGTAGAACTAGGTGTTTTTACAAATTTAAGCTACCAATGAAAATGAAGTCTAATCCAGCTATTTATAGACATGAAGGAAGAGTTTGTTGGGGTTGGTGACGTGTCAGAACCAATCACTGAGCTCCACGTGGCTTCTTCTTGCTAATTGTATAATTCGGCTCAAGAACATATTTGGGGGTTTTTGATCCAATTACTTTCAGCTTAATTGATTATGAGGTATGGATTCGTCTCTCAAAATGGAGTAAATTTCATGTTTAACACTTTGCTTGAAATGCATTGTAGCTCAAAATAGGTTCTGGGTTCGTTCTTGTTTGAAAGTGACACGTGGCTTCCTCTGGTTGGCTCTCATCTGGTCACACGGATTAATATCCAAAAGTGGATAAAATGATTATGGAGTGGCGCATTTCTATTGGTTGAATAGGAGAAAGTGCGCTTTACTGTATAGATACGGTATTAAATGTGAGGCGGCGCTAGTGGGCTTATGTGGCAGCTTATTTGGTGATCCTTGTGTCTCATTTCCTTGATTCTCATTGGTCCATTAACACTTCACACGGATTAAGCCCAAATTTGGTGTAAACTTGTCACTTTCAGCCCCTATACTTTGGCAGATTTATGATTTGATCTCTAGTCTTCAATTCTTTGGCAAAACTAGTCCTTTGAACTTCATTCTTGATCATTTGAGCCCTTGACTGAGTTGACTTAATAGTTGACCAAGTTTGACTTATGATCTTGACTTTCACAATATTTGCACTATTAGTCCTTCAACTTTGATAACTTGTCAAGATAGGTCCTTGTACTTCAAAGTCTTGTCACTTTTGATCCTTCTTTGTCTTTTTCATCCATTTGAGCTTGATTTTTCCTTGTTTGCTTGAAAATGTATCTTTTTACCTACACAAGTGCACACAAACACAAACATACCACATAACACTGTTTTTGCCAAATAAATTGGTATTTTGCTTCATGTTTTAGGGTTATTTGTTGATAAAAGAATATGAGTTTAAACTCATATCAAATTCCCCTACACTTGAACATTGTCATGTCCTCATGCAATATTATATATTAAGGCTCAAGTTTACATTTCCCTCATAATTAATCCACCTTGGCCATATGAGATGCATCTACACTACTCTAAACTAAATGATGCATGATTTTGACTTTTAATAATGCAATGAACAAAATACAATTCTATCTATATCTTTTTGATTTTCTTGAAATGGTTTTGATGGAAATAACTCATAAAGAATTCAATGGCTTAGATTAGGGCTTAGGTACCATGGACATTTATCACCCTCAAGTTTCACTTTCCCCATACCAAGCTTAAAAATGGGATCATTGCATTCACAAGTAAAAAGTGCATCAACTTATTCATGACAATTAAATGTGGAACCGGTTATTATTTGAGCAAATTGCTTGTGGGCAAATTTGTCATTATTCAAGTGTGAAGTATAAGAAGTGTAAAATCCAAAAATAAGGAAGCACGGTTTTAATCCTAAGTAATCCTCTCATCCATTACTTGAAAAACCGCTCACAATTAATACAAGTCCGTTTCAAGAATAATAAGTCATTCGCCTTATGTGTAAAATCCTCATGTCATGCTTTCATAAGTAGCTACACACTCGCTAAGGAAAGAAAAATAAAACTCACGCAATAATTTACATCCGCCATCTTTTTGAGACTTTGGATCTTCAATCCCGCAACCCGTCAAGGCAATATTGGATTGGAGCAATCTATTGAATCCCCGCAACCCGTCAAGGTAATATTGGAACTCAATAGTCACTATAATTAACACCACACTGCCCCTCTTGGGAGTCTTGCATTATTATTTTTTTTCTTTTTTTTTTCTAGCCACTCATTTTTTTTTCATAAGCCGCTCTTATTTTTCTTTATTCCTCACTAAGAAATTTGAAAAGAAGAAAAGGAAAAACACCCGCTAAGTATGGAGCATGACATAAGTCTAGTACACATAAAACGTGCTAACTTAGAATCTTAAGACGTACTCATATCAACCATAAATGATTAGCCAAAAATGCATAAGAGATTACAAACCAATTAAAACCGTACTTGATTATTTATTAACAATTATATACATGCGAAGAAAATAGAGGTCAAGAAGAGAAGGGTTTAGCCACAAGTAATTGCCATGAAGTCTATCTAGCCCTTTTACACTTGCTTCAACTCTATCATTTCCCATTCTCCACAAATTTAAAATCTCAAATGATGAGATTGGTGGATGCTTAGCCTAATAGACCAATGAAGGACTACATGGTTAAGGATACTAGCTAGAGAATGCTAAGATAAGCAAACTCGGGTTGAGTCAAAATATCCATGGCGGGCCTAATATGTCAAAGAAATCTAAATTTGTTAAAACCATGTTTTATTATATTTTTCCTTTTTATATATTTTTGAATAAAAGAAGAAATATATATACAATGCAAATGTGCTATGCAAAATGAAAAATGATTGATGCAAAAATTATGAATGCATATTTTTGTTGGCCAAAGTAGATCAAAAATTTGAAAAATGTTGAAAATTCAATTTTTCCATGTTATCATGCAAGACAATGACAAGTTCTAGGTAAGGTCACTTCGATAGAAGACCCCCCTACACTTAAGCTAAACATTGTCCTCAATGTTTAAGAGCATGGAAGTGTAAAAACTTCCCCTACACTTATGACAATGAATAGACTTTGCTTAACCCAAGTTAAGGAAAGGACAACTATTAGTGAAATCATGTTTAAGCACAAGGTGTCAATGAAAATTCACTAAAGTAACGAAGTGAACCGGATACAAGGGCCTCCTCCATAAGCTCCAAAGCATGAGATGAATGAGCAACCCTACAAACAATCATGAAGACAAAAGAAGGTTTCCCCTACACTTATCTCCAAGTCTATGCTTTTATTTCTAACCTACAACACTCTAAACCTAGTTATACGATGCTTGAGTTAATGAGTCTCTAGCTCGACTCGTCCCTCAATGAATTAATTCATGGGGAAAATGGGGACCTCTTGGACCATTTCAACGGAAATGTCCTCCCCAAAGTAGTGTTTAACACGGTGACCATTCACTTTAAAATTTGGACCGTCGGGTTGGGATAACTCAAGGGTTCCATATGGAAACACTTGAGCAATAGTGAATGGACCGGACCATCTCGACTTAAGCTTGCCCGCAAAAAGCTTCAATCTTGAGTTAAAGAGGAGAACCGGCTCTCCAACTTTGAACTCACGATTCTTGATCTTAGCATCATGCAATTTCTTAGTCTTTTCCTTGTAAAGCAAAGAATTCTCATAGGCATTGGCTCTCAACTCATCCATCTCATTGATTTGATCTTTCCTATGTGAATCGGCTTGGTTTAAATCAAAGTTAGCCCACTTGAGAGCCCAAGATGCCTTATGTTCTAACTCAAATGGGAGGTGGCACGCTTTTCCATAGACAAGCCTATAAGGAGTACAACCAATTGGTGTTTTAAAAGCCGTCCTAAACGCCCACAAAGCATCATCAAGCTTATCCGACCAAGAAGCTCGATGTTCTCCCACCGTTCTCTCTAAAATCCTCTTTAAACCACGATTTGTGACCTCGGTTTGACCATTTGTTTGAGGGTGATACGCGGTAGAAAGTCTATGATTCACTCCATATTTCTTCATAACTCTCGTGAATTGATCATTACAAAAGTGCGTACCACGATCACTTATGATGGCCCGAGGTACACCAAATCTAGCAAATAATTGTTTCAAGAACTTTACAACCACTCTAGCATCATTAGTAGGTAAGGCTTTAGCCTCCACCCACTTGGACACATAATCCACCGTCACAAGTATATACTTGTTTCCCTTAGAGGATGGAAAAGGTCCCATGAAATCTATTCCCCATACATCAAATATCTCACACTCTTGGATAAAATTTTGTGGCATCTCATCACGTTGTGTAATTTTTCCTTGTCTTTGACAAACATCACAAAATTTCACCATCTCTTGGGCATCCTTGTAAATGGAAGGCCAATAGTAACCCGAATCAAAGACTTTCTTGGCGGTGTAGTTAGGCCCAAAATGTCCACCCGTAGGTCCTTTATGACATGCCTCTAAGATTTTAAATGCCTCGGGCCCATCTACACACCGTCTAATGATTTGGTCCGCACATTGCCTAAAAAGATATGGATCATCCCAAAAGTAATACTTAACTTCCTTAAGAAACTTTTTCTTTTGTTGGTAAGTTAGACCCTCAATAAGCACATTGCCCACAAGATAGTTTGCGATATCCGCAAACCAAGGTGTGGCATCCTCTTGGGAAGAGATAGACATGAGCTCCTCTAGTGGAAAGGATTCATTGATTTCTTGATGTGGGAAATCTCCTTGAAAAGGATGCTCAAGTCTACTCAAATGATCCGCCGCTAAATTCTCGGCCCCTTTCTTATCACGAATCTCTATCTTAAACTCTTGAAGCAACAAAACCCATCTCAAAAGCCTAGGCTTAGCATCTTGTTTTGTCATAAGATACTTGAGAGCGGAATGATCCGTATACACTATGGTTTTGGAAAGCACAAGATATGGTCTAAACTTCTCAAAAGTATATACTATAGCAAGCAACTCTTTTTCCGTGGTAGTGTAATGAAGTTGTGCACCGGTCATGGTTTTACTCGCATAGTGTATAGGTTGAAAATGCTTATTAACTCTTTGTCCTAAGACGGCCCCCACCGCATAATCACTAGCGTCACACATAAGCTCAAAAGGTAATTCCCAATTTGGAGAAACCAAAACGGGAGCCTTAGTTAATTTTTCCTTAAGGGTCTCAAAAGAGTCTAAACAAGCTTGGTCAAAAATGAAAGGAGCCTCTTTCTCCAAGAGGTGAGTCATCGGTCTAGCTATCTTAGAAAAATCTTGTATAAAGCGCCTATAAAATCCCGCATGACCTAAGAAACTCCTCACACCTTTAACCGAGGTGGGTGGGGGAAGCTTAGCAATCACATCAATTTTAGCTCGATCAACTTCTAATCCCTTATTGGATATCTTGTGTCCTAAAACAATCCCCTCTTTCACCATAAAGTGACATTTCTCCCAATTAAGCACCAAACGTGTTTCCTCACAACGCTTAAGCATTCTCTCAAGATTGGTGAGACAGGAGCTAAAGGAGTTTCCAAATACGGAAAAGTCATCCATAAAAACCTCCATGGTTTGCTCTATCATGTCATGGAAAATCGCCATCATGCACCTTTGAAACGTCCCCGGTGCATTACATAGGCCAAAAGGCATCCTCTTGTAAGCAAATGTACCGTAGGGACAAGTGAATGTGGTCTTTTCTTGATCCTTAGGGTCAATGGGTATTTGAAAATAACCCGAAAAGCCATCAAGAAAACAATAGTACTCATTTCCCGCTAAGCGTTCAAGCATTTGATCCATAAAGGGAAGCGGGAAATGGTCTTTCCTAGTTGCTTCATTGAGTTTTCTATAATCAATGCAAACTCTCCAACCGGTCACAAGTCTCGTGGGAATAAGCTCATTGTTCTCATTAGGCACCACGGTGATTCCACCCTTCTTTGGAACACAATGAACCGGGCTAACCCATGGAGAGTCGAAAATGGGGTAAATCATACCCGCATCTAAGAGTTTAATCACTTCCTTCTTAATAACCTCATGGATTTTTGGGTTAACTCTCCTTTGGTTTTGAATGGCGGGTTTATAGTCATCCTCCATAAGGATTTTGTGAGTACAAAAATGTGGATCAATTCCCCTTATGTCGGATATTTTCCATGCTAAAGCTTTCTTATGCTTCTTAAGAACTTCAATACGTTGCTCTTTCTCATCCTCTTTCAACTCTTTAGCAATAATCACCGGTAATTGGTCTTTTCCTTCTAAGAAAGCATATTCTAAGTGGGACGGAAGTTCCTTAAGTTCAATGGGAGGTGGACTCTCTATGGAAGGTTTAACTATGGAAGGTTCCTCAATGGTAATCTCTTGTGGAATAGGAGAAGGAATAGGGTCCTCATTGAGCAACTTTTGGATTGTAAGAATATCTTCTTCCCAATTAATGGGAGAATCATCATCACCAAGAAAGTTGGACTCAAATTCCTCCAATAGGAAATCACTTTCTCCAAAAGGTGTTAAAGAGGGAGCAATTGAGGCCACGGTTTCAACATGGGGAATCTCATCACTAGCACTCTTACAAGCATCATGAAAGTGTTCATTACACACTTCATCTAGCACATCCACAATGTTAATAGTCTCACAAGGTCTAGACTCCTTAACCTCTTTTCTATCACAAACTTTCCCTAACTTAAACACCACTCTCTCATCTTCTACTCTTATAATTAATTCTCCTTCCGCCACATCTATCAAGGTACGACCCGTTCTCAAAAACGGTCTACCAACAATCAAAGGCACTCTAGGATCCATGTCATAATCAACCACTACAAAGTCGGCCGGAAAGGTAAACTTATCCACACCTACAAACACATCTTCCGCTATACCTACGGGGTGAGCTATGGTTCGGTTGGCTAGTTCAAGATTCATCCTAGTGGGAGTGAGCTCGGGAAGAGATAGTTGTTTCCAAACCGATAAAGGCATGAGATTTATGCTCGCCCCTAAATCCGCCAAAGCCATGCAATTTTCAACACCGGGAAAATTACAAGGTATCAAGAAGCGCCCCGGATCTCCAAGTTTTGTTGGTAAGGTTTTAAGTAACACCGCGGAACAATTCTCATTAAGTGATGTGTTGGGCAAATCAACCAATTTTTCTTTGTTTGAGAGCAAATCCTTGAACATCTTAGCAAACTTTGGCATATAAGCAAGAGCTTCCGCAAAGGATATGTTGATATTGAGTTGCTTGAACATCCTTAAGAAATTGGAGACTTGGATGTCATCCTTGTTCTTTAACTTGTCCTTTTTCAACCTTGAAGGATATGGAAGAGTAGGCTTTGGTGTAGGTGTTGTGGTGGAAGATTTGTCTTTGTTAGCTTCTTCATTGGGAAGTGTGGAAGGTAAAGGAGAAGTATGAGGTGGTTGAGAAGGTGTATTTGAGTGAATAGGAGCATTTTGAGGAGGTGGAGTAGAAGAAGAAGGCTTGTCACAAGTAGGAGCAAAAGTGGGTTGAACAAGAGTAGGTTTAGGAGGTGAAGGATCCTTTGTTGTTGTTCCACTCCTTGTTGTAATAGCATTGATATTGGCCCTAGGGTTTGTTTGTGTGTTAGAAGGTAAAGCCCCTTGTGGTCTTTGAGTTACCGCCACTAAAACCCTATTGATTTGGTCACTCATTCTTTTCTCCATTTCACGCATTTTCTTGTCAACATACTCTTGAGTCTCTTGCATCCCATATCCTTGATTTGGAACTTGAGGGTAAGCTTGATTTGGTATTGGAGCATATGCTTGATTGGGAATAAATGGAAGTGGTTGATTAAATCCTTGTTGTGGTGGATAAAAGGTATTTGCTTGAGGTTGAAATTGATTGGGTGCCTTGTAGTTATTTCCTTGGTATGGTGGTCTTTGCCCTTGATTCCTTGGTAAAATTTGAGGAGTATTTTGTGGAATTTGGATGGGTGGTTGGGGTGGGAAGCTGGGTGGAGAAAGGTAGTTTTGGGATTTGTAAGAAAGGTTATTTGGATTGATGTTAGGCTTGAAGTGTTCACGGTGTTCCTCTTGGTAAGCATAGCATTCCCCTTGATACCCTTGCACCTTATCACATTGTTCATAAGAATGGGGACCTCCACAAGTAACACAAGAAATGGCAATGGCATTCACATTATTTGAAGAATTGTTCAATGAAACGGTCTTAAAAGCTTGAACTATCTCATGAGTCATTTCTTGTTGTCCTTGTTTGACTTGTTGAAGGATCTCTTTAAGAAGTTGGGTGTCACAAGGAGTTTGAGAAGTGTTTTGGATAACATGAACCCTTTCTTCAAATTGATTGTTTGTTTGAACCGTTGCCTTAGTCTCAATAATGTCCAAAGCCTCTTGATAAGTCTTAAGAAGAATACTCCCTCCCGCGGAAGCATTGAGTGAATCTTGGTGGTGAGCTTTAAGGCCATCATAAAAGAGACTTATTTGGTGAACTTGATCCAATCCATGATTAGGGCATCGCCTCAACAACTCACTATACTCTTCCCAAGCATCACTAAAGGATTGACTAGGTTTTTGTTGAAAGCCCATAATTAAAGTCCTCAAAGCCATAGTCTTTTGTGGAGGAAAGAACTTGTTCAAAAACTTAGTGGTAAAACCATCCCATGTGGTGATACTCTCGGGTGGTTGGGTGTCTAACCAATGCTTAGCACTCCCCTCTAAGGAAAATGACACTAACATCAACCTAATGACCTCATGTGGAACCCCATTATGCTTAATGGTATTGCAAAGTGAAAGAATCTCTTAAGGTGAGCATGAGGATCCTCATTGTGTTTACCAAGGAAAGGTGATAATGCAACCATATTGATCATAGATGTATGTAGCTCAAATGTGTTAGCGGGAAAGTCGGGAATCTTAATGGCACTAGAATATCCATGAATGTTGGATTGCATACGTTCATACAAAGTACGTTTATCAATAGCCATGGCTTCTTGTGGTGGAGTCAAATCACGATTCTCGTGATCGGCTTGGTGGACGGTGGTGGTCTTACTCTTTCTCTTTTTCTTCCTTTTCGGAGGAAGAGGTTGTACACCAATCGGTATTTGTGCACGCCCGCGAGTGAGCATGCAACTCAATACGAGGAATGAGAGAGAAGCTCTCGTGTGACTTTGAAGAGAAATGGATTATCCTCTTCGAGTTTCAATATTAAATATCCACAAGAAAATAACAATATACGTATATACTACTTTGGGTGCAAGACCCTCAATGAAGCCTTCCTTCTTAGAATACTCCCAAGTGAACGGGGGGTTAGGTGGCGCGAAGCACTTAAGTACCTATTGACCCTTAGATGGCATTTTATAGCACATCGCCTTTCTATTCACTTAAATGTTCTTATTCTTCGAATTGTTGCTTATTGAGAGTATTTATCTATTCTTGCTTTATTTTGTTTGATCGATACACGTGTCAAGGACCGGAACGCCCCTCAACACGGTGTATTGCCTCGGCAATACTTATGGAAGATATGTAGATTGATTGTTCTTATACGTATACGTATTTACTTATAATAATATATGGAAAATATTTTTGTATTTATGAGTTTTTTTAAGGGAAAATACTATATGTACATAAAAACCGAGAGAATCCAATAATATATATTTTTGGGTGCAATCTCTTAGGAAAAAGATTGCTTTTTGGATTTTTTATTTTTTTTAGTCAATTCTTTAGGAAAAGAATTGTTTTGTTAATTTTTTAGTTTTTATATATTTTTATATTTTTGATTTTTTATTTGTTTTTGATTTATGATACGTAAAAATAACGTTCACAAAGTGAACGGATCCCAAAAGCCAATGAAAACCGTCAATCGATAGTCTCTCGTGTAGTCAAAGAACCGGCAGCGACGCCATTTGAAATTGACTATAATGCAGTTCGTTTTTTCTCAGTTCTTGCTAATAGAAAGTCCAACCAATATCGGGTTTTTAATTGTTCTTGGTTGTTAAGCTTGCTTGGTTAATCTATTTGCTAATTCAATCAAATGCTTGCAAAACGGAAAAATATTACCTACATATATGTAAAACAAATTGCAAATACCACGTTTTTATTCAAGTAGAAATTCAAAATGCAAAATTTTAAACTAAAGGGACTGAAATTGTAAATTTTATGAAAAATAAATGCTAGAAATGTAAACTCTAACAATTATAGGGACTAAAAGTGTAAAACTGTTAACTAAAAGGATCAAAAATGCAAATTCTATAACAAACTAACCAAAAGTGTAACAAACTAACAAAATACTAACTGATTTTAACAACTTTCCAAACTCCAGGGACTAAACAAATGCAAACCCTAAAATCATGGAAGATTAGCCAAAAATTAACACTGTTTAGAACAATAAGGACTAAAGTGCAATTTCTAAAACTTTTTAAGCTAAAAACGGGCTAGGAAGAAAATAAGTTCGTTTGAGCTTATTACTGGACCAAAATCAATGAGACAAGTTGCAGAATGCTTCAAATCTAAAATAAGCTACGTGTGTCAAAGGAATTTAGCTAAGGATTCAAAATAAGCAAATGAGTGCTTATTAATAAGCTCAAAATAAGCTACAGCTAAATCTGATCAACCACAACTTGATTTTTTTAGTGAAACTGATAAAGCTTTCCAATTAAGGAACGGGAAATCAAACTAGAACGAATTTCATCAAGAAATAAGCTCTAAATCTGAATTAAGCTAAAAAGAGCTTATGTTGACCAAGATTTGACCAAAATTTGCAAAAAACTCAAACTTTCAGAAATTAACTAGGGACACTTACTAAATGATTTTATGAAAGAAAATCAAAAGATTTGTGAAGTAGATTTGAAGATCTAAGAAAACAGTGGCATACTTTTTCACAGAGAATGAGCTTTGCTTAGTTTGGACCAAAAAGCTATTTCCTAGCTTAATAACTAATACTGTAGAAATTCCTTTATACTACTAACACTTTGTATGTTACTTGAGCAATAGAAAAAGGTTTGAACGGAAATGATTAAGAAACAAAGAAACTGTGATGATTTGAAATTGGCAAGTTTGAGAAATGCTAGTTATAGAAATCTGTTACACAAAGAGTACAAGAACAAAAGTGAGCAACAAGACCTATGGTGGAAAGATATCAGTCCAAATGTACTCTACTTGATTACACTACACTAGAGTAATCTAAAAATTCAGCTTATATCAACTAGAACAACTCAAATTTCTCAATGATTGTATCTAAACTCTGTTGCCAAACACTCCTACTGAACTTTATGAAATTCTTACAAAGACTTTTAAGAACTCTAGTTAAAACTGGATGAAAAGCTATAGCAAACTGAATTCAGTGATCAATGAGAGATGTCTAAAAGCCAAAAGCAAACAATGTAAGCAACTAGTACTCAATTAAGGAAGCTAGGATAAGAAAAACTGAATTAAGCTATAAACTAGAATTCAATCCAAATCAATGAGCATAAAGGCTAAACTTAAGCTACAACATCACTGAAACCAATTCAATTAACAAGCTACACACATTTAATCATGCAATCACAAAGAATTAGCTAGGAATTGAGCAGGCATTTGCAATTGAGGGGAATTTAAAACTAGAAGCGTTTGCACCTATTGAAGTAACCACTGAGAAGAAGAGGAGCGCTGAGCTCTCTTAACCTAGTGATAACCACCACCTTATCACTAGGGATACTAATCAACAATCATCAATCAGCTACAAATCATCAACATAGCTTGAAATCTTCAAATATACTAAGGACTTGGACTGAAATCAACAAACAGCTACAAATCTTCTTCAAGTTCAGTTATGATCAATGAATGATCATGACAATCACAATGCAGCAACAGGATGATCGCACAAGAGAAGAAAATGAGCAGTAATATGAAGAACAAATTTGGCGGGAAAGAGTGAATTTGAATTTTATTAATGGAAAACGGTTACAAAGTTGTTACAAGAGTAGTAACTAACTAACTAACTAACTCAAGAGTTTGTCAGACTCTTGAGTAGCTAGGGTAAAATTGAGGGAAAAAGGAAAGGAAAAGTAGAACTAGGTGTTTTTACAAATTTAAGCTACCAATGAAAATGAAGTCTAATCCAGCTATTTATAGACATGAAGGAAGAGTTTGTTGGGGTTGGTGACGTGTCAGAACCAATCACTGAGCTCCACGTGGCTTCTTCTTGCTAATTGTATAATTCGGCTCAAGAACATATTTGGGGGTTTTTGATCCAATTACTTTCAGCTTAATTGATTATGAGGTATGGATTCATCTCTCAAAATGGAGTAAATTTCATGTTTAACACTTTGCTTGAAATGCATTGTAGCTCAAAATAGGTTCTGGGTTCGTTCTTCTTTGAAAGTGACACGTGGCTTCCTCTGGTTGGCTCTCATCTGGTCACACGGATTAATATCCAAAAGTGGATAAAATGATTATGGAGTGGCGCATTTCTATTGGTTGAATAGGAGAAAGTGCGCTTTACTGTATAGATACGGTATTAAATGTGAGGCGGCGCTAGTGGGCTTATGTGGCAGCTTATTTGGTGATCCTTGTGTCTCATTTCCTTGATTCTCATTGGTCCATTAACACTTCACACGGATTAAGCCCAAATTTGGTGTAAACTTGTCACTTTCAGCCCCTATACTTTGGCAGATTTATGATTTGATCTCTAGTCTTCAATTCTTTGGCAAAACTAGTCCTTTGAACTTCATTCTTGATCATTTGAGCCCTTGACTGAGTTGACTTGATAGTTGACCAAGTTTGACTTATGATCTTGACTTTCACAATATTTGCACTATTAGTCCTTCAACTTTGATAACTTGTCAAGATAGGTCCTTGTACTTCAAAGTCTTGTCACTTTTGATCCTTCTTTGTCTTTTTCATCCATTTGAGCTTGATTTTTCCTTGTTTGCTTGAAAATGTATCTTTTTACCTACACAAGTGCACACAAACACAAACATACCACATAACACTGTTTTTGCCAAATAAATTGGTATTTTGCTTCATGTTTTAGGGTTATTTGTTGATAAAAGAATATGAGTTTAAACTCATATCAAATTCCCCTACACTTGAACATTGTCATGTCCTCATGCAATATTATATATTAAGGCTCAAGTTTACATTTCCCTCATAATTAATCCACCTTGGCCATATGAGATGCATCTACACTACTCTAAACTAAATGATGCATGATTTTGACTTTTAATAATGCAATGAACAAAATACAATTCTATCTATATCTTTTTGATTTTCTTGAAATGGTTTTGATGGAAATAACTCATAAAGAATTCAATGGCTTAGATTAGGGCTTAGGTACCATGGACATTTATCACCCTCAAGTTTCACTTTCCCCATACCAAGCTTAAAAATGGGATCATTGCATTCACAAGTAAAAAGTGCATCAACTTATTCATGACAATTAAATGTGGAACCGGTTATTATTTGAGCAAATTGCTTGTGGGCAAATTTGTCATTATTCAAGTGTGAAGTATAAGAAGTGTAAAATCCAAAAATAAGGAAGCACGGTTTTAATCCTAAGTAATCCTCTCATCCATTACTTGAAAAACCGCTCACAATTAATACAAGTCCGTTTCAAGAATAATAAGTCATTCGCCTTATGTGTAAAATCCTCATGTCATGCTTTCATAAGTAGCTACACACTCGCTAAGGAAAGAAAAATAAAACTCACGCAATAATTTACATCCGCCATCTTTTTGAGACTTTGGATCTTCAATCCCGCAACCCGTCAAGGCAATATTGGATTGGAGCAATCTATTGAATCCCCGCAACCCGTCAAGGTAATATTGGAACTCAATAGTCACTATAATTAACACCACACTGCCCCTCTTGGGAGTCTTGCATTATTATTTTTTTTCTTTTTTTTTTCTAGCCACTCATTTTTTTTTCATAAGCCGCTCTTATTTTTCTTTATTCCTCACTAAGAAATTTGAAAAGAAGAAAAGGAAAAACACCCGCTAAGTATGGAGCATGACATAAGTCTAGTACACATAAAACGTGCTAACTTAGAATCTTAAGACGTACTCATATCAACCATAAATGATTAGCCAAAAATGCATAAGAGATTACAAACCAATTAAAACCGTACTTGATTATTTATTAACAATTATATACATGCGAAGAAAATAGAGGTCAAGAAGAGAAGGGTTTGGCAAAACTAGTCCTTTGAACTTCATTCTTGATCATTTGAGCCCTTGACTGAGTTGACTTGATAGTTGACCAAGTTTGACTTATGATCTTGACTTTCACAATATTTGCACTATTAGTCCTTCAACTTTGATAACTTGTCAAGATAGGTCCTTGTACTTCAAAGTCTTGTCACTTTTGATCCTTCTTTGTCTTTTTCATCCATTTGAGCTTGATTTTTCCTTGTTTTCTTGAAAATGTATCTTTTTACCTACACAAGTGCACACAAACACAAACATACCACATAACACTGTTTTTGCCAAATAAATTGGTATTTTGCTTCATGTTTTAGGGTTATTTGTTGATAAAAGGATATGAGTTTAAACTCATATCAACAAAATTATTTCTAACGAAGCATTCACGTGTTCTTGTTCTATGACCCTAAAAGTCACTTTTTCGTGATGAAAACAATACATTATGTCTAAAACACGTGTAGTAGTTTATTTAAGTTTACGTTTTCAATAAATGTCATCATAAAATGAATTTTGGAAGTGCTACGATACTTAATTCTAGCATTGCGTGAGGGCACGACAATAGTTTAGTATGGGGGAGTGATGAGACTGCAATTATACATAGTCTCATCGTCCAAATCGGGCTTAAAATGCTTAAAATATCATAAAAATACCCAAAAATATGCTTGTGTTTGTTCATTGTGTATTTTAGGTACGAATATTGTGAAATCAACAAAATATCACAAAAATCAAGCAAAAACGAACACAGGAAACGAAGCCGCACAAAGAACCGGGCCCAAGTATGGATTTTCCAAAAATACCCTTGAAGTTTGAAGATTTGGCAAGATTGGTCCCTCTACTTTTGAGGACTTGTCATTTTAAACCCTTGTAAAACTCAAAATTACACAAAGGGTCCCTAAAATGACAAGATTGTACATCATTGGCCCTTGAAGAATGCAAATATTGCATGAAATACCCTTGGAACTATTTTGATAAAACGTTTTTGGCCAAAATGAGAAAAAGGAAAGTTTATTATATAAGGGATTCATGTTTTGACTGATTTAATGGGAAGTGAACAAAGAATGAGACATAAAGGGCCATTTGGGATAGACATGGAAACTACTCACCACCACTCACACAACGCCACGTCACCCCACCCACAACTCTCAACCAATCACACCCCTCCCACCCTCCACGTCATAATCCACCCAAACTAAATAATCAGTTATAATAACTGATTATTATTTCCCACTAAAACACGTTTTCAAATTAAACCTTCCCCAAAACGAATTAAACGCACCCTTAATCACCCATAAACCCTAAAAAAAACCCCACGTCAGATTAACATTAAATCAAAAGGGTTTTTTGTATAACCATCCAGAAACTTAATTAACCCCAACATCAACATAAACCCACCTTCACTTTACCCTCCCCGTGACCACAAATGGGTCCCCTAATGTCCCCTGCTCCTCCAAAAATAGTAAAATTTGTATATCTCAGTCAATCAACGATCTAACTTGATTCCTTGGCCCCAAAGAACAAATTAAACGTTCAAGATTGGTTGTACACAACCTAGCATTCATAAGACTCCAACAAAATCACATGGGATGAACTTTGACTGAAATTCAAGATTCAACTCAAGGGCTTTTTAGGGTTTTTCTTCATTAGGGTCTTAGACTCTAGATTGTTCTATTCAGTAGTATTTAAAGAGTCGACTTGTGACCCTTTAATATCTTGTTCCAGTTGTTGCAAAATATTGATTTTATTAATGAAAATGAAAGAGTTAAGCTTTTGCAAAAATCTGAGTTCCAAATGTTACTGCTTATTAGTTTAAATTTTATTTTATGCAACTTAGTAGTTAAGGATTAAAAGGTTTTTATATTATAAAAGGATTTCAAAAATCATGTTTTAAGAAGTTAGTTGAAAAGGTTTTTTTAAGGTTGAATTCAGTTCATGATGAAGTGAAAGTGGATTCATGAGACTGAATTCAGTTCTTGGTTAAGTTTCTTTCAAAGTTTATTGGTTTCAAAAGGAGTTTTCAAAGATTTTATCAAAATCTTTTGTTCTTTTTTTATCCTCATTGATTGTTTAAGCTGTCACTACAAAGCCTGACAAGCTTTTGGTGAGAGCTTATACAAACTTGAAGTTTGTTCTTTGTTTTTGTGGTGTTGTGCAGGTACCAAAAGGCATCAAGAAAGTCCCATCTATTTCATGTTCATTTTTTGAAGATATTAGTTCATTTCTCTACATTCAGCAATTTCATTAAGCCAAGCATAAGCTCCAGCTTATTAGGAGAAGGCCTCAGCTGGCCTTTGCATGGTTGGATGATAACCATCCTAGGTAATGGGCTTCAACCCTCCTAGAAAGTAGAAGTTTGTGATTTTTTGTGATTTTGTATGATTTTGAGTACTTCGTGTTTAAATGTTGTTTATTCTGTTTGATTATGCTTATTTGTGCCTCTTATGCATGTTTAGATAGCTTATAATTAGTTTGGTTTGATTTTGGATGCATTTGGTTTGTTAAAACTGGATTTCAGAATATAAGGGGGTATTTGGGTCTATGGTTTAATCTGGTTGGGTGCCACATATCAATAATAAATCAGCTTAAATACACTTTGTTAACTAGTAGTAGTTCTAATCAGTAAGTGGTTTTCAAATTGGTAGAGTAAAACAGATTTTTGAATGTTATTTTTTGGTTAAAAGATAGTATAAAAATCAGTAGCCATAAACCACCTTGTTTTAGTGTTATCTGACCATCAATCTTTGTTGGCTGTTAGATCTAGGTGGTAGCTAGGATTTTGAACTGGTTTGATATAGTTTGTGAAGGAATTGAATGAGTTTTGGCCAACCAAAACTCACCCAATTGCCAAATATATCAACTAAAGTGCCCAGACCATACTACCCTTCATCAGTGACTGATTTTGGCTTGTTGTGTGTGATTTTTGTGTACTACTTGATGTTTTTCTTGATTATCTAGACTCCCTACACTCCACTGAGTGTAGGGGTGCCCTTGTATCCAAGTAAATCCAACAATCCAACAAGTTACAAGCTTAAACATCCACATACCCGTTTTTTTGAACAAGCAGTGGGAACAAAGTTCCCCCTGCTAGTTGGTTCATTCCCACTGCTAGGCTAAAGGACAAAAAGTCCTCAAGTGTCACTGTCAGTTTTTTAGTTTTTTGTCTCTAGTGGCTTAAATTGAGCTTTTTCCAATTTTTTCAATTTTCCTAGATTTGTTATTTTATTTTTAAGATTTTTCATTTAGTTTAATTTTATTCTACTATTCATTTTCCATTTTTTAGATTAAATTAAGTTTTTAATTAGTTTATTTAATTTCTGTATTTGTCTTTTAGTGCAAAAAGTCTACATTTTTCAGTTTTAAAATTTTTCTTAGATTCAGAAAATTATCGTAAGATTTTTAGTATAAAAAGTTTTACTGTTCACTCTTTTTAATCAATTTTTAGATTTAATTTAAGTTTAATTAGGATTTAATTCAAACTGTTTTGTCTGTTAGTGTAAAAAATCTATTTTTTCAAACTTTTTCATTTTTCTACTATTCAGTAATCTAAATTAGGATTTTTCAAATGGTCAAATTAATTTTAGCATTATTTTAATATTTTTAATCATTATTTTAGTTTAAAAATTGTTTTTATCATTTTAAAAATAGAAAAATAGTCTTTAAAATTTAGGGAAAATACTTTTTAGTCTTTAAATAATATAAGTGATATATTAGTTCAATAAAATAATATTTTGGGCTTTTTTCTTAATTATATTTAATTTTAGGGCTTTAATTAGCATTTAAAATTGAATATTTAATAAATAAAATGTTTTAAAATGTGTCTATTCAATTTTTATTCTTATTTATATTATTTTAGACTTAGTTTTAATTTTTAAATTGTTTTTAGGTTTAATTTTTAATTTTGTCATGTTTTACGTATTTACGTTCGCGTTTTACGTCATTCGTCGTAGTTTAATCGTAGTCGTAGCTCGTCTTTAATTTTCTTTCTTTAAACCAAAAACGACACTAATCCAAACTCTTGATTTTATATAATTGGCACTCTAACACATACACCTCCTTCGAGAACGAACTCGCATTTATTCGGTTTTACGGTTTTTAATTAAATCGTAACGCTTAATACTTGCCACATACGCGTTTTTCCTAAAACGTGTACGATTTATCTACATCACATTATATATACAAAAAAATACCTGTGATATGCATATCCACGCGGCTATATGGATGGTCATGCTACCCTTCTTGTGGAGCTCATTTAAATACGACCGATCAACTTCCAATAAATCTTCCACCACTTGCCCTTATACCACTATATGAAATGCAGTCAAACCCTTCTTACTGCAGCCCAAGATACCAACGATCATCATATGGTTCAAAAAAGTCAAATAAGGACTACATAGGTGCACAATCCAAGTATCCACATATTAAAGCAATTAAACGACAGACTAAAAGTGTATGAACATGTGATGAAATCAATCCGCAATATGTTCTAAAATCAACGAAAGGCTGTTAAAGCATTATATAAGAACATGTGATGAGCAGGAATTTGTTCCATACCACATCATTTGTTCATAATCGAATAAATCACATCTTAATGTTTTGAACCACCCTTCCCGTCCTTGGTTATCTACAACAACTTAGCTTTCGATTTTTGTACTTATAAACATGTACAATAGATGAATAAAACTAACAAATCTAAAAAAAGCATATGTTAATTTAGAAGCTGCCACAAAGGCAAATCAAACCAACAGAATATTAGGGTTTTAGGATCATGAGGCCACTTTATATGATAATTCACATTAAGCCTCCTTTTCAAACACGATTCTGTTAAAAAAAACTTTGGATCTATTTATGAATTGGATAGGCCAGTTTATATTAGGCTTTATCACTTGTTGTTTTTGTGCGTTTATCTAATTAGTTTTGTTGTTGAGTATCACAAATATTGTTATAGTCTGATGGTTGAGTCTCTTTGTATTGGGTCACAGGGCACATGTTCTATTCCTTGAAGTGACAATATTTTTGTCAATATCGGATTAAGAAATTAATTCCGAAAATTGTGAAAAAAATGATGACGTGGATTAATGGAGTGCTTATATGGCATTTCCCTCCTGTTATATATAATGTAAAGATATATATATATATATATATATATATATATATATATATATATATATATATATATATATATATATATATATATACATATATATATATATATATATATATACACACACACACACACATATATATATATATATATATATATATATATATATATATATATATATATATATATATATATATATATATATATATATATATATATATATATATATATATATATATATATATATATATATATATATATATATATATATATATATATATATATATATATATATATATATATATATATATATATATATATATATATATATATATATATATATATATAAATGAGAAGGGTTGTTAAAATAAAAAGACTAGGAAGGCATCCTATGCTGCCACGTGTCCAACCCCCACTGGCTTTTTAATTTATATAGACAGGGGTATTTTCGTCATTTACCACACTAGGCTATATATACCCGAGACAAACACATTCCAACTCATTCTTGTTTTGTTCTTTTTTTCTTCGTCTCTTTCTTTCCCTCGACAACGATCAACGATCAACTGTAACAACCCTAACAACCAATCCCCGCCGCTTCTCCACCATTAACAACCAATCACCGCCCATTCTCCACCACTAACCACCACTCGCTGCCGCTTCTCCTGCCACTAACAACCACTCGCCGCCGATTGAAAAAGATGTCTGTTAGTACAACAATCAATAAAAATTGTTCTACATCAACCGTTGATGATTGTTCTACATCAACGAGTAATAATTGTTCTAGAACTAATTCGATTGAAGCTGATAATGAGGGTAACATGTTAATTTTTCAGTTAATTCAGTATATTTTTATTCGTTTACATGTTTTTTATTATATTATTAGTTTTGTGTATGTTTATATTGTTTAGTTAGTCTTTTGATCAGTTTACATCTGATGTTTAGGCGTTGTTATGATTTTTATAGATTTCTGATAATTGATGCATATAGTTAAACAAATTGATGCAGTAGATGTCTCAGACATGATTATTTTAGTTTATGTTTTCATGAGGTTAGAAATACTATAGGTTTATAGAGTTTTCTTAGGCTTCGTGAAATTTTGGTTTATTTAAACCACTGTTCAACTCTAGGCTTAATGACGTTTTTGATGATATAAACTAGTGATTCGATAGGTATATCATGCTAAGGGACAATGTTATAACGGCGACTGAATTGTGTATAAGTTTTTGATGAGAACATGTCTATGAACCTTCATAGAAGATACTTTAACGGTTTTAGTAGAATTGTAATTTGTGTACTGAATACTAGAATGTAGAACAGAGCTTCATAATGATGCTTTTGTCAATAGGAGATTGAATAGTAGATTTAAGAGTAGACTACTGATAACAAATTTTCTTACCCGCATATACGTAGGAATAAGGATAATGGTTATATGTGGGTTATCTGCAAATTTTCTTAGTCGCACAGGCTTATTTAAGCTTTAATAGGCCATAAGAAGTTTATGTTTCTTATTATTTAATTTGTTTTTATTTAGTTTCTGGGTTTAAGCTTGCATTTTATAAGAAGTTTATGGTTTGTAGTTATCAAGCTGATAAGTTAAGGTGTTTATTTAGTTATTCAACTTATGTTGGTAAAATAAGCTAAAAAGACATTGCTAAATAAGCTCTTAGTTGGTAAAATAAGCTAAAAAGACATTGCTAAATAAGCTCTTAGCCTTTGCTCTCCCAAATAAGCCACACAAAAAAAGAATTTTCCTTCCTTATCTCCCCCCCAGTAAGCCCATAGGTCTAAGCTTATACAACTCATAAGCAAAAAAAGTAAGACAAATAGTCGTTAATCTACTTAATAACCAAGAGGCTGAATCCTGATGACAGTAAGTTGCATATTTAGGATTTATCAAGGTTAATACCAACTTGCTTCTTGAATAGTAGATCACGGAGGCTATACCACCTTATGGTTACCAGCGAGCTTACAACAAGCTTGCAGCGGGCTTGCAGCGAGCTTGTAGCGGGCTTGCAGCGGGCTTGCATCGGGCTTGCAGCGGGCTTGCAGCAGCTTGAATCGATCTTGCAGCGGTCTTGGAGAGAGCTTGTGATGAGACTGCTTTTATACATGGTCTCATCGTCCAAATCGGCCTTAAAATGCATAAAATATCATAAAATAGACCAAATATATGCTCGTGTTTGTTACTTGTGTATTTTTAGGTACGGATATTGAGGAATTGGCAAAAGAACACAAGAATCAATCAAAAACGAACACGGGAAACGAAGTCGCACAATGAACCGGGCCCAAGTTTGGAATTTTGCAAAATGACCCTTGAAGAATTGAAGATTGGCAAAAATGGTCCCTCATCTTTGAAGAACTTGTCACATTTGACCCTCAAAATATCAAATGTACAAGTATAATCCTTAATGTTTGAAGATTGTTCAAGATCAGTCCCTGGAATTTGAAGAATATACATATAAGGCCCTTGGATAAAGATTATAAAAGTTTTGTGCCACTTTTGACAAGTTGTCAAAAGTTGACAAGGCAAAAACAAGCACTGATGGCATTTAATACAAAGTGAAGAAGAGTTGATACCTTGAGGACTCAAACTGTCAAAACAACAAACTCTTTCCCCCACTCAGACCCTGACACGTCAACCCTACCCACCCACCAACCCATACCCAAACCCTTAACCTTACCCGTCCATTACCCACAACCCAAGTTTATTTAATAAACTTGGTCAAACCGGTCAAATAAACCCACTTAATCCCTTTCCCTCCTTAACACTTTTTCAAAAAGTTAATTAACCCAAAACGAATCTAAACCCCCCTTCATCACCCCATAAACCCTAACACCACCCAGTTTCAATTAATCCAAAAACAAAGGGTTAAACCCTAAAAACTTCCAGAACATTGATTAACGTCACTCTCAACCAAACCCACTTCACCCAACACACCCACATGGGCTGTGGTCCTCACCCCCACACTCCCCTGCAACGTCCCTTTCCCACAAACCCATAACCCGACACAATGAACGATGGGATTGCATTCCTTTGCCTCCAAGGAGTATTTGAACGTCCAAAGATCAAGTTTCAAGCTGTCAAGTCACATGTATCCACCTTTTGACCAAGAATCAGTCAAAGACTCAAGGGCCTTTTAGGCATTTCAGAACTAGGGTTTTAAGCATTCTAGTATGTTCTACTTGTAGTATAAAAGGGATATGAGCCTGTTCATAAGCCCTTGTTCCAGTTTCTTAGCAATTTTCACTTGTAATTCCTTTTTAAGAAATTAAAAGTTTGGTGTTTGATAATCTCAAGTGTAATTCCTTTTTAGTGTTTTTAAAAGTTGTGTATTGTGAAAAGGCTAAGGATTCTGAGTTCCATTTTTATATTGGTTAACTAATTTTGAGTTCCAAAATTAGTTAAGGTTTCTGAAATTTGAAAGATTTTTGTAAAAAAATTGTTTCAGGTTTGATGTTAAGAAATTGGTTTTGTTTGTTGAATTAGTGTTTTGAAAACGTATTAAGAAGTTTGGAAAGGTTTTGGAAGAGTTTTAAGAAAGAAGAAAGTGAATCAGAATATATATTACTTGTATGCTGTTTTTCTTTGATTTTTCTTAAGCAGGTTTTGAAAGGTTGTTGATCTTTGTGTCTGCATGCACCCGGGTGCATAAGGAAGTGGATTTTCATCCACCAAGGGCTTGGATGTAAGCCCTTGAGGTAAATCTCTTTTACCTTTGAAAAATTTCAGAAAATATGTGTTTCAAGTGATCTTGTTTGATTTGATGCTTAAGTGTGTAAATCTGTTTAGTTTTATGTTCTTATGTTGTGATATGCATGTTATAAGCTTGGTGATCAGTTTTGCTAAGTTTTGAAATGATTTGATTTGTAAAACGTTTTCAAAGATTTTTAAAGTGGTGTTTGGAAACAGGTTTTAGCAGGGTATAATATTTGATTTGTGATTCAAAAAGGTGTTAGAAGTATTGGATTAGATTGCAACAGGTTAAATGATAATTGATAAGTGAGTTTGGACAAGTTTGAAGCAATTTGCATGTTAAAAGAGTGAAAAGAGTAAGCAAAATCTGCATATCACTTTTTCTGCTTATTGTGATTGAAAAATTGTTCAAGAACTTGTAATCTGTTAAGTTCTAGGGTGATTTAAGGTTTGTTTTGGTTTGTATGCTGGTTGGTGAGTGTGTGTGCAAATTTGTAGAGTTTGAAACTCATTTGTGTGCTTTGAATCTGCCAAGTAACCACCAGACCTAAGCCTTTGTATCAGAAACTTGATTTTTCCATGAGGTGCTTTGTTTTGTGATTATTTGTGCTTATTATTGCTTGATTCTTGCTAGTTTATGACTCCTTGTGCTTAAATAAGCACAAGGGTGCCCTTTTGTCCATAATACATCACCAAAATCATCACAGCCAAGTCCTCTTGGCCCAAAATTGCTCAAGTGTGAACTTACACTTGTTCATCAGAAGAACAGCAGACCTGGACAAGTATTTGATCATAACTAGTTGATTCTGTGTTAAAAAGTTAAGTTGGATTGTGTTTAGAAGCTATTAAGGGTCACTGTTTGAGTTTTTAAAATTTAAAAAAAAAAAAATATAAACTTCAAAAAGGACGTGGCCAGGACTCGAACCTGCGCCACTCCTCTCACAAACCAACGTGCTAACCATCTGCCCTAGGGTCTTTGACTGGTATACTCTTACCAAGTCTAATATATTAGGTGTTTGTGTTTTGGGCTTTTCTAAATAAGCCGTGGCTTATTTGCTCATTTTCAGCTTATTTATTAAGCTTTTTGGCTTCTTTTCATTTTTCCTAGGCTAGTAATAGTTATTAGGACTTTTCTGTTCAAAAGTATTATTTTTCCTTTTATTTAATTAATTATTAGGATTATTTCTAGTTTTATTTTTAGATAGTCTATAAAAAATATTAAACAGTAGTTAAAAAATACAAAAAAATAATTTTTAGGTTTTTATTTGTATCTTTGAGGTTTACATATAAAAAAGTTTTCAAAAACTTTAATTTTTAATTTTATTTGATTTTAGGGTTTTTTAGAAACTTTAAAAATTAATATAAAATTAACTAAAAGGTTTTAGGAACTTTTGTTTACATTTTCTTCTTAGTTAGATTATTTAGGATTTTTGAGAATTTTCTAGAATTTATTTAAGAACTTTTAATTTTTTTGATTATTTTATTATTATTTTATTCATTAAAATAAAAAGTTTTATTTTTAACTTTTTTTCATTTTTCCTAGATTCTAGACATTAAAATAGGACCTTTGTCACTTTCCAATTAATTTTTAGGCTTTTCAATTAATTTTTAGAATTAATTTAAGATTTAATAGATTTTAATAGTTTTTAGGAGTTTAAAAATAGTTTAATTTGGTTTTAAAATTTTTAAAAATAGTTTTTAGCTTAATTAGGTTGTTTTTGAGGTTTACAAACTATTAAATCTTGTTTAGGGCTTTTTAATATTTAAAAGTGATTTTTAGGGCTTTAATTAGCATTAAAAAGTCATTATTAAATTAATTAAAAGGTTTTAGCAAGTTTGGATTTTTTGTAAACTCTTAGAATATTATTTGGGATTTTTAGTAATTTTTAGGAATTTTTAGGTTAAAATTTTAAATTTTGCACTTTTTACGTTTCTTCGTCGTAACTTTCTAGTAGTGTTTTCGCCTTATTTTTCTATTTTTTTTCGTCTTCGTCATTTTCTCTTCTTTTCTTCTAGTTAATAATCAAAAACATAATCAATCATTCATTACACAACGCACTAGCCTCCTCGAGAACGAACTCACTTTTAGGGTCATTTACACACGGTTTTCCTAAATCGTCGTGCTTACCCTATATTTTAGTTGCTTGTTTTCCTAAACAAGTGTGATTTTACAACTATCAATTTTGTCAAAATTAGTTAACCAATATAAAAATGGAACTCAGAATCCTTAGCCTTTTCACAATACACAACTTTTAAAAACACTAAAAAGGAATTACACTTGAGATTATCAAACACCAAACTTTTAATTTCTTAAAAAGGAATTACAAGTGAAAATTGCTAAGAAACTGGAACAAGGGCTTATGAACAGGCTCATATCCCTTTTATACTACAAGTAGAACATACTAGAATGCTTAAAACCCTAGTTCTGAAATGCCTAAAAGGCCCTTGAGTCTTTGACTGATTCTTGGTCAAAAGGTGGATACATGTGACTTGACAGCTTGAAACTTGATCTTTGGACGTTCAAATACTCCTTGGAGGCAAAGGAATGCAATCCCATCGTTCATTGTGTCGGGTTATGGGTTTGTGGGAAGGGACGTTGCAGGGGAGTGTGGGGGTGAGGACCACAGCCCATGTGGGTGTGTTGGGTGAAGTGGGTTTGGTTGAGAGTGACGTTAATCAATGTTCTGGAAGTTTTTAGGGTTTAACCCTTTGTTTTTGGATTAATTGAAACTGGGTGGTGTTAGGGTTTATGGGGTGATGAAGGGGGGTTTAGATTCGTTTTGGGTTAATTAACTTTTTGAAAAAGTGTTAAGGAGGGAAAGGGATTAAGTGGGTTTATTTGACCGGTTTGACCAAGTTTATTAAATAAACTTGGGTTGTGGGTAATGGACGGGTAGGGTTAAGGGTTTGGGTATGGGTTGGTGGGTGGGTAGGGTTGACGTGTCAGGGTCTGAGTGGGGGAAAGAGTTTGTTGTTTTGACAGTTGAGTCCTCAAGGTATCAACTCTTCTTCACTTTGTATTAAATGCCATCAGTGCTTGTTTTTGCCTTGTCAACTTTTGACAACTTGTCAAAAGTGGCACAAAACTTTTATAATCTTTATCCAAGGGCCTTATATGTATATTCTTCAAATTCCAGGGACTGATCTTGAACAATCTTCAAACATTAAGGATTATACTTGTACATTTGATATTTTGAGGGTCAAATGTGACAAGTTCTTCAAAGATAAGGGACCATTTTTGCCAATCTTCAATTCTTCAAGGGTCATTTTGCAAAATTCCAAACTTGGGCCCGGTTCATTGTGCGACTTCGTTTCCCGTGTTCGTTTTTGATTGATTCTTGTGTTCTTTTGCCAATTCCTCAATATCCGTACCTAAAAATACACAAGTAACAAACACGAGCATATATTTGGTCTATTTTATGATATTTTATGCATTTTAAGGCCGATTTGGACGATGAGACCATGTATAAAAGCAGTCTCATCAGCTTGCTGCAAGCTTGGAGCGAGCTTGCAATGGGCTTAATAGTTGATGATATAAGCCATTGTTCCAAAAAAGTTTCCAACGGGCTTTATAGTTGTTGATTATGTGTTGGTTACGTGTAGGCTAAATTATGTTATGTGTAGAAGTTTTATATTGTGATGCACTTAATTTATATCATTGATGCATTAACTATTCATTTGTTTTTAAACATACAGATTTTGAGATTGTTCATGTCAAGGATCATGTTGGCTATTATACTTGTGATGATGATGGAAACAGGACGTGGTTTCCAGATAAAGATATTGGCGATGTACCTTTGGAAGGTGCTAAGTTTGTGTCTGTTGATCAAACTTATGATTTCTATAATGATAAAAGGGCCGGTTTTGATGTTAGAAAGGGTGGCCATTACAAACCTAAAGATGGTGAACCACCAAGTTTGAAGTGGTTTGTATGTTCAAAAGAAGGTATCAATCCTGAACCTAAAGATGCTGCTAATAAGCCTAAGGAGGTTATATCTGATGTTAGTGACTTTACTACGGATGAGAATGTTGAAGTAAAGTAGACAAGGAATCGAGGCTCTAGTAGATGTGGTTGTTTGGCTAAAATCCGTATTAAGAAGATTTCAGGAGGTCTTTATAGAGTGTACACTTTTATAGAAGGACACAAACATCCTTTGGTAACCGAAAAGGATATGATATTCATGAAGAGTTCTCGGGAATTGGGATTCACAAAGCAACATTTTATGTTTCAGGCTTCTAATGCTAATTTTGGTCCTTCTACGGGGTTTAAATTATTGAAACAGTTGTGTGGTGGTTTCGATCGAATTGGAGCTATAGTGGTTGACTGTAAGAATTTGAAGAAGAAAGTGAACTTGTTTCTTCGTGATCGTGATGCACAGATGGCCGTTGAGAAACTTTTGAGCAAAAAGTTGCATTCGCCAGGATTCTATGTTGAATAGAAAACAGGTAATGCAGTTCATTTTTGTGTTTTGATGCAGTTCATACAACATTTTATTTTCTATTAGTTTCTTATCTAATTTGTTTTAGGTGTTGACGATAAATTGGTTGGTCTTTTTTGGGCCGATGAGCAAGCAATTAAGGACTATGCTGTTTTCGATAAATTTGATGCTACTTTTCGTTCTAAAAAGTATATACTATCTTCATTTTCTATCAAAAAATTTAATCGTGTTTTACAGCTTTATTTAGTATTTTATCTTTTTTCTCTGTATATTAAAATGTAGGTACAAGATGGTGTTCGTCCCTTTTACCGGCATTAATCATCACAACCGCTGTATAACCTTCGTTGCGGATTTACTTTCTGATGAATCGGTTGGCGCTTACAAATGGCTACTTGAACAATTCAAAAAGGTGTTTGGTACAGATCCACAAGTTTTAATTACCGATCAGGACCCGTCTATAAAGATCGTAGTACAAGAATACTTCCCAAATACTATACACCATTTTTGTATGTGGCATATCATGCAAAACTTGGTTACAAAGGTATGTTCTCACTTGTCTGTTGTAAAACATTATTGTCCGAGTTTACCTTTTTCTTGGCTTTGTTTCTCGTGCACGTTTTAAGCGACTCGGTGATCAACATGGAAAATTGTTTGGTTTCTTAAAGTATCTATTACTGTAGATTTGTTTTTTTTCAAATTAAGGCACTATCTTTACACTGTAATGCAGTAGTTTTTTAAAGTCATGTTTTTAGAGTTAGAGTTGTTTTGTACAGGTATCTATTAAGTTGGAAATTTTTCATATTAATGCACTATATTTATACTTTAATGCAGTAGTTTTATAAATTTATGAATTTTCAGGTGGGGACTGCAATCTGCAAAAACATAAATTTCAAACGGCGTATATGTGATATAGTTTGGACCGATCAGATTTTGCCTTTTGAATTTGAAGCAGAGTGGGAACGTATGATTGAGGATTTCCAACTTGGTGATAACAAATGGTTACAAGATATGTTTGACCTACGGGAAAGCTGGATCCCGGCATACTTGCGTGATGTGCTTATGGCAGGCCTCATGCGTACCACCTCTAGGTCCGAAAGCGAGAACCATTTCTTTGGTAAATGGACAAGTAAATATTTGACACTTCTTGAATTTCTTAGCCATTATGACACGACAATCGAGTACCAGAGGTATATTGAGCGTAAGAACGATCACGATTCAAGATATAAGAATCCTAAACTCAAAACTGATCTTCAGATTGAAAAAGAAGCAAGTACTCTTTATACTCAAACTATATTCTTGGAAGTTCAAAATGAGATATATGCTTCTTATTCCCATTGCATGTCGATAAATGTTTCCCAAGTTGATAATGGTGAGAGATATGCAATTCGTGATATGCAAGATGAGAACAAAATCAGGGGTGAAAACAACTTTGTTGTTTATCAGGTATGTCTTCATATATTGTTTATAACTATAATGTAGTAAGTTTTTAGCAATGATGTAGTGTGTTTTTAAATTTTAATATTTTTAAAAACTGTTTTGCAGGTGGAGTTTTGTAAATCTGAAAGGGAACTTCTATGTAGCTGTAAACACTACGAGTCATATGGTCTTCTTTGTAGGCACATTTTATACGTGTTGAGAATGAACAATGTGAAAGAGTTTCCTCGGAAATACTTGAATAAAAGGTGGTCAATGGATGCTAAGCCTTTCAACGCTACAGTTAGGAGAGTTTTCACTGGGTCAGATTCGGTTTTGCAAAGTGAGGTTTTTGATTTGTACGAGATTTTTGAATCTGTGATTGATCGCTTGGTTCATGACATGGGCATGCTGAAGATTTATAAAGAGCAAATGATGGAGTTGTTGAATAAATCTAAAATCGATGTTCCAACGGTTCTAGAACTTAACTCGAAAGATATTATTAGTGCAATGCTTGGTGTGAAGGAGCTAACCTCAACTTCAAATGTTATAAATAATTCAGATCTGAGTTCAAATAAAGGATCCGGTGTTCATACGAGGTGGAAGTCAAAAGCTGAGATTGAAAAAGAAGCAGCTAAATCAAGTGACAAGCGGAGGACATGTAGTAATTGCAGGAATAAAGAAGGTCATAATTCTAGAACATGTACAAACGAAAGAATGCAACCATCTAGAAAAATCAAGAAAACATCTCAGGAGGCATCGACGACAAGAACTGGTCTCAGATCTAGGCGAAATTGATGATGACAATTTGATGCAGCTATTTTTTACATATTGATGCAACTACTTTTTACATATTTATGCAGCTACTTTTACATATTGATGCAGTTGCTTTTACATACTGGTTCAACTACTTTTGCATATTGATGCAGTTACTTTCTCATATTGATGCAGTTACTTTTTACATAGCAGTTTAAGTACACCTTTTTACATAGTGGCATTTTTTACTCAATAATGCAGTGACTTTTTATATTGTAATACAAAGATATCGCTAGTTAAGTCACTTTTTTATGACTTTTTTGTTTCAATATCATCTTTAAAGGTAATGCACTTACATCTGTTATGATTTCATCTTTTTTACATAGTGACATTTTTTAGTCAATAACGCATAAAAATTGTAAGAGAATGAAACTTAAGTTATTCTCTTATGTATTTTTTTTGTTTCAGTGTTGTGATGCAGTGTTTTTTACATTTTGATGCATTGAATTTTGCATCACAGATAAAGTATATATCTTTTTAATTTCATATGTTAAAAAAAACAATCATTGAATTTCAACAAATAGTTAACACCACTAACAATTACATAAAATTGTGTAAAAATCTTCATGTTTACAAGTAGTATTTAAAAAAACAATGAGTACTTCAATTGTCTTTAGTCATCAATTGACCATTTATCAAATCTAACATCAGACCATTTGACAATTGACAATTCACGATGACCATTTGATACAGCTCTTTAGTCATCAATTGTCTTACTTACGGTATTACTAAATTTCTTCCACAAAGCTTTATCAAATCTAACATCAGAATCCGTTATAAGCTTTGAAATTTTTGGCTTTTTCCTGAAGTATGATTGTGCAACGACTTCCCTTTTTTGACGTTAAAATCCATCAGAAGGATTTTGGCCATGTATTTGGCACGAAGCATTTTTAGTTGTGTTTTCTGAGGTGGTCCTTCTTTCTTCAATGGTTGTAAGAAGTTTCCACTACCAAGATATGTTTCCAAATGCCTCATAACAAATACCCCGCAATCGACAACATTATATTTTGTTTTCCAATTAAAATCAACAATTTAGGTTCAGAAACAAAAATGTCAAATGTGTTTTGGGTGTTTATGTCTCTCCAGGTAATTTGTGAAGGAATCAATCTGTGCATATTTAAATAAACAGTTATGACATTGTAATGCAGTTTTTTTTAATACTATGATGCAATAAAATTATCAATATTATTCATATGGTATATGACTGTAAAAATAGCAACATAAAACATTAACTATGATATAAAACCAGTTATAGACTTATAAAGGGTTTTCCTCTATTTAAAATTAAACATATATATATATATGAGATATAGGACTATAGTCAAATACTTTGATGAAGTAAAAATAGCACAATAATGCATTAAGGATGAGACTTACGAGCGCAAATGGGTAAGCACCATATCTTTTTTCTATATCATCAATGCCGTTATCTATGTTGTCTATGATGACAATCTCAGCGGTCTTCAAATTAAAACAAATGATACAAAAATGGTTTGATGAAGTATCTTTCGTCATCTTTATTGAAGGAAAAACAATACCTGTATATATTTATTATAATTATTTAAATTTATTCTAAACATTCTCACAAATACAATCAGTTAATTCACATAATAAATATACTAACCAAGTCGACGTCAAGAAAATTCTTCCGTTTTGATTGAGTTAAAACGTTATGAACATTTTCATCAAAAACTTTCATCCTTTCTTGCACATTCTTCCCCGACTCAACAATATGATTAGTCTGTTTTAGTTAACGTCAAATGATTACTAATGATAACAAAATTTAAAGTTCAAAAATAAATAAGTTATATATTTGAATTACTTACAAGCATTCCAATATCACAATATACATTTCCATTGCCCGAAAGCTTGTCTCGGCGCTGTTCCTCATGATTTAATACAAAAGACCATAAGTCTAATATGAGTGCCGCAATTTCTAATTCAGGGTATAGGCTCCAGAAAAAAACACCTTCTACTCCAACTCCTTTGTTGATCTGGTAAACAATCTCACTGTACATTTTGATATAAACATAAACTTTTTAGACGGGTTTATCTATATCTAATGCATTAAAGCAAGGAAGTGATGCAGTGATAAAAATATGTGATGCAGAGAATATAATGAAAATTCAGACAGAGAACATTGAGAAATGATGCATTGTTAATAATATGTGATGCAGTGACATAAGGAATTGATGCAGTTATATAAATATGTGATGTAGAGAATATAATGAAAATTCATACAGAGAACATTGAGAAATGATGCATTGTTAATAATATGTGATGCAGTGACATAAGGAATTGATGTAGTTATATAAATATGTGATGCAGTGAATAATGAAAAGGGATGCGTTAAAAATAAAATATGATGCTAGAACTTACCATTCAGGTGTCTTATTACCCCATATGTGTTCTGCTATTTTTCCCCTCTTTAGATAGTGGTTGGCACAATATGATTTTTCGTTGATAAAATGGCGACGTTAAAGCATGAGACAGCTTTACTTCACGTTTATCGTTTTCAGTATCATCTGGTAGAGCAATGCAACTAATTGGTGAAGCGTGCATAATTATTTCATTTTCTTCTATCCTTTTTCTTTTTGCAGGCTGTTGAGTCTTTTTGCAGGTTGTGACTTATATATCTTGAGTCTTAGGCTTCCCCTTGATCCATGCATTCTTCCCCTTTTTGTCACATCAACTCAAAAGGATCGTCTTCCCCTTAAGAAGTGCACGGAAAATCCAGTAGGCTCCATGGAGAGATCACTGATGAAGAAAATCAAGTATAACGAATTTGATGAACAAGTGGAATCTCCCAAACTTGTGTCTTATGTCTTGCACTAACTACGTGACGTCGAGCTCGAACAAAATCCTCACTGAGCACAATAACGTAACCCCTTCAAGTGATAGCAAATGTATGCATAGAGCAAATTATCTTAAAAAGGCTGCTACTCCTTTTAAGATATGAATAGATCGTACCCCTTCGCTAGATATATCGAGTCTTCGTCACCATACAAACCAAGTAAGTTATCTTAAAAGGTACTCCCTTCCTTTTAAGATATGATAAGCACACAAAACCTGTGAAAATCAACAACATAAAATCACTGATAATCAAATGTCTTCTTCAATGAATCACCCCAACGAAATGATGATGGCTGAGACCTCCTCCTCTAGTAAAAGTAGTGACATCAGACTAGTCACTAAATCAGAGTAGTATCAATCTTACTTGACTAGAAGGAACCAAAACCGGTCAAAGAAAAGTTAGTATACAACAAGCCAGCAGGAACCATAAACAAGTCAGCAAGAACATACGCCTACCAGGATGAACAAACCAGTAGGAACCGACCAGTGGTACGGACCAGTAGTAACCGACTAGTATGAACCGATGATTCAACCAGGAGGAACCATCAAATATTACTAGGAGGAACCGAGAACAAAACCACCACGAACAATATATGACCCATAGGAACCATAATGCACCAATAGGAACAACATAACTTACCAGTAGCATCTCAAACCCATTCTTTTTTCGTCTTTTTTTTCTTTTTTTTCCCTTTTTTTATTTTTTCATTTTTTTTCTCTTTTTTTTATTTTTTTTAACCAACTGTCACCACACTGTCGCTGAAGCTGATGCTGTTGTAAACGCTATCGCTAAAACCTGCAACTAGTGACTCTCCAGCTGTCACTAGTTCTGTTGCTGAGCTGTCACACATATGGCAGAGATAGAAGCATGGACGGTAATACTTTGAAAACATAATATGTAAGAAATTAATATCCCTTACAAATTAGCTAATACACGTCATGTTTATACCATCCCAAACCATGAAATCCCTAAAAGCCAGGATTGGTCCTTCAAAAATCTCGTATAAGTAAGTACTGACTTTGAGAACCGAATATCCCCTCATAAAACTCACATCCCAAAATTAACTTCCACAAAATCAGCACCATGATACTCATAACTGCTGCCTGCCATCACGTAAAAATAGAACCAACCATTTATGGGAATGTTAATCACACGATATACTCTTGTTCAACCCACGATTGAATACACAATCCCACAAAATCAGTATTACTATTAAACACAAATTTTCTTACCAAAAATTCTCGTAGGATATAACCATCTTACCACAAAATTCATGTATTTATCACAACCTGTGATATGAATAACAAGAATTGCCTCCAAAAATAACTCACCCATGATTCCTCAAAACATAGTAACTGAATATCACCCTTTCCAAAAATCATGTATCAATCAACTTCTTTCAAAACAGCTATGTCCAAAAAGTCTACGAGATACATGCATATCTCGAAAAATAAGGAATTAATAACAGCTCACAAAAATTTCGCAGCCATCACTACCTGTTTTGTTTCCTTTCAAAACCAAATATGATCTCTACAAAATAGCAATAACAACCAACTGTCTTCACTTTTAGTTTTAGGCCATATGCTGCGAATATGTACTTATCTCAAAACCAGGACACGTCTGCTTAGTACCAACAATTATCCCGAACATCCTTTGAACTTTTAGTTACATAGTGAACAAAAAGCCATGTTTTTTTTCAACACGTGAGCTGATTTGTATTATGTACAAAAGTATATGAATAATAAAGTACATACCATAGTTTTCGATTGCATCTTTTCTGGTGTCCAACCTCTGTCCCATGTCTATCCCTTTCTGGGTAATAAAGGGATACTCTCCTATTTCACCCACGTGAAGAACCCAAACACATTTACGTGGTAGAAAACCCATGGGGTCCTCTTCCATGGCAGTATGTGTGTCATGGACCACATAAAGTATGTCTAATCTTGCTCATTCTTTGTACGCCCAATAGTATTCATTAGATCTTTAATCAGAAACCCAAAGCTAGCAGTACCAGCATCACGAATAGAAACCTGTATCTTGTCACAGCAACACCAAGGAACAGCCAGTAACATCAACGAATCATCTAGGGTTTGTTGGGAAAAACCCTAGAGATCAACAAGAACACCATTTTATGAACACAAAAAAACAGAAAATACACATGAAAACCTTGTTGATCAACCAGATCGAGAGCCAACAAGCTCTAATACCACTTGTTGGGTCCACTAGATGTGGATCTTGCAGCCTGTCAGGAACGGTGAACGACTTCTGTAATCACAAGTCTATTCACAGAGAGACTCTATACACAATATAAGTGCGGAATACAAATACTATAAAGAAGAACAGAATAACTATAATGACTTGATCCTTTCTAAGGATTTCTAATATTGATAATGACTAGAATTACGTTTGATGAAGGTGTGTCTAACCCTTCTGCCAAAGGTTCCTTTTATACTACACGGAAACCCTAATACATCATTAAACAAAACGTGTAAAACTGATATGAATATCCTAACAGAATAATAAATAAATAATAAAGTTTGACTTTAACTAGGACCAGGAGCACGACTTGCTCCTACTACTACTATGACCAGGAGGAACTACATACCTCCTAGTCTACCTATTACAATGAACTATTCCAATTGTCCTAACAATCCTCCCCTAAACTTGAATTTGACCTGTTGAGTTCAAGTTTCCTGGTAAAACGTTCAATAAAGCTTGAGGATTGAAACAACAAATGAAACAGCAGCATCAGCAAGATAAGAAACATAAGAACCGCCGCCACATGGAACACTAGAAGCTTCTCCAAAGCATGAAACAAATCAGCATCGTGTTGAATCTTTACAGCAACATGAGCAGATTTGATGAGCCTTTACCAAGTAGTTGCTCGCTCTTGGGCTAGCCAGTATTTCTGGTGGAATAAGCATCACTCTGGGAGACCAGAACCCAACCCAACTCTTAGAACGTGAATCAATGGTGAGTGAGGGTACCCTGATTATTTTAGGCAAACCATCACAGCCGTCAACGGATTTGATATGTCTTTACCAGAAGCCGTACCCCTCTGGACTCGCCAACTCTTAGCAATGAAGCATCGGTGAGTTGAAAACCCTATAGCTTTAAGCAAGCTATTACAGCTATCAACGGATTTGATAAAATCTTTACCAAGAGCCGTACCCCCTTGGATTAGCCACTTTTCAGTCAAGGACCATGGCAAGTGAAAACCATCCAGTTTTGGGTAACCTGGCAACCATCAACGGATTTGAGAATCACACCAGGAGCCGTACCCTTAAGGTGAATCAACTCTTTCTTGTCGGTTAGACATGGTGAGTTGAGGACCATTTGTTGTGAGGACCAAGTCCAACACCAGATGAAACAAGCAACCAGCACAAGTGTGAATCAGCAATAGGAACCCAAAGTTTGAATCAGCAGATGGTATTGTATTCATAAGTGTAAAATCCATGATGTGTTTAAAGTATAAGCAAATATTATATAAAAAGTATTTTTTTTCAACTATAATGAATGAAAGTCACCAATCACTTTACATATTGGTGAAAAGAATTGCAGTATGAACAGATAAACAAAAAACAATAAACATAAAAACTTACAAACCAACCATATCACAGACCAGAAGCAGCCACCTTATCAGCTTGCAAACGAGCTTGGATCCCTTCCACCAGTGTAGTTGCCATAGAAGACTCATTCCCGGAAGGGGCATTAGAAATCTGCAAGTGACAAGCAAGCATGGCCTCCATCGAAGCAATCGTCAATGGATAATCCAAATCTGTGAGCATGAACACCATAAGACCAGACTCCAATTCTAACACATGCACACCACAGCCAGCATATAACTTCCATCGCTGGATGACCCATTGTGGCTGGTCCTTCCAGACACCAGAAACAGGAGCATGCAGAGGGGCATCAAGCATCATCTTCAATCAGCCCACACTCGCAGACCAGGCTAGGAGGGCACATCACTAGGATGAACAGGCATACCAGCATCCACAAACCCATATAAAGCCATAAGATCTTTACGATCCGCCTAGGACAAAATACCTTGCAAACCCGAAGCAAACCTAACAGAACCATCGCTACGAGTAATCCTATGAGAGACAGTACCCGGTAGAGTCGTAGAAGGCATAACCGTCCAACCAGTAAGAGAACCATTACCCAATGGCAAGTCGGAGTCACTATCGGAAGCTGCATCAATAAGATTTTCCGGAGCACGCTTCTCATAGGGAACAGACTTGCCACGTCTAACACGTCTAGCCAATTGCTTGCGGAAGGAACGGCGAGGGTTGGGATCACGAGGCGAGGGTTCAACCTTTACCTTTACCTTAGCAGAAGGAGTGGGATCAGTAGAAGTAGAATCAATAGTTTGCCCATCCAAAGGATCAACAGGAGCTGCACCAGAAGAAGGAATGGGTTGAGGACCAGGCACGGGTGGTGATGGTGATGCCATAGCAGGAGTAGCAGTGGTGGTGGTAGTGGTAGCATAGGTGGTGGTGGTAGTAGGACCTAGAGAAGAAACAGGAGGAGCAACCGAAGGTTTAGGGGTGGTACCAACAGTAGAAACATCAACAACCGATGGAATAGCAGCAGAACCAAGAGGAGGATCAGATGTAGAACCAGTAGCAACAGCAGGTTGAGAAGTAGGCACCACACGTGGAGGAGGACGATAAATGAAACGCTCCGGAATTGGGGTGCTCTGATGCTTGATCATTCTTTCATAGAGCGCCTTAAGCTCATCAAAAGACAATGCCCGAACCCGTTCCCACGTCCAACCAGTAGTGAAATAAGCAGCCGACTGATACTTCACATACCGCTGCATCTGCTTTCGCTCCTCAGTCTTCGTCAAAGGCCTGTTCATACGCTTCTCACGAAGTTGTGCAACAAGCGCCAACTGTTGCTTGCGCATTAACACCATTGCTCAAGGAATACAGTTATGTTCATTCACATCAGAACCCAAGAGATCAGTAAACTGGGAATAATCCGTGGTAAGAATAGTCAACACCCGCATCCAATCGCTATCATCCCAATGCATATCATCATGCTGCACCTGTTCACGTCTCTGCTGCTGAAGAGCTTCCTCCTCAGCCCGAGCAACTTGGTCAATTTCTGCTTGCATCCTTTGAGCAGCCTCCTCACCCAACCTATCCTCCTCAAGTTGTCTGCGTGTACGCTTACGAGGGGGTGAGAGAGCATCAGTCATGGGGGCTTTCCCCTTTGGATCATGAGATGGGCCAGTAGTGGAACTAGCAGTAGGACCAGCAACATCCTCCTTTGGTGTAGGGATAGCAGCAGGAGAAGGAATGCTGGAGGAAGTAGGAGGAATCGGTAGATCATCATACAACTTATCAGCAAAGGCAGCCGTCGCCAACAAATTCAAACCATCCTCAACAAGATCCTCAACCTCCTCATCAAAATCAGATTGAACCACATGCTTCTTCCTTCGCCTCTACTGTGTCTCCAAGGCTTTACTCCGATCAGCCATGGGAAGAACAAATTCCCGGGTAAGCTTACGATGTTAATTCAAATCTGCTTCCAAGGAAAGAATCCGTTCATGGTACTTGTACATGAGAGCAAGTAAAGAAGTAAGTGTAACAGGCTCCTCCGCTTCCCCACCAAGAGGACTTGGGTCAGGGAAGGCGTCATTGGAACCAGAAGCAATAAAAGGGTCAGCATCATGAGCACTAGCACCAGAATGCTTAGCAGAAGAGTGTGGAACAGGACTAGGGGGGGAGTATCCACAAATGGAGACGAATGTGGCATTGAAGAAGGAGCAGCATTGGAAGTTGATGGCCTTTCAACCACCACCTCCTCAACCGGCTCTTCCACGCCCACATTAGTTGCACCATCAGCAGGATGCTCCTCCTCCATTGGGTCATCACCTAATTGAGGTTCCTCCTCGGCTTGTTCAACCGGAGGGAAAACATCAGGAGGACCTTGAGCAAGGCCCAACATTGCATCAGTAAGGGGCCTCCACTCCCCGCTAAACCCATGAGCCATGTTATAGTATACTTTAGCAGTAAGCTTAGAAGGCTCATACACCTCCCTATTACGAGGTAGACAAACAAGTATCTGCTGTAAAAACCTAGGATACATCAGAAATTTCTTCCTATAACCATCACTAGACAGATTGCTAACCATCCCATCAAACAAATAACGAGAGAAATTAAATACCCTACCCTGTGCTATGCAGATTAGACCAGTAGCCAAAGGAGTAGGAAAAGCATCCCAAGTCCCATACTTGGGACTTAAACAATGAATCAAAAAGTGCTCTAGAAGCTTCCATTGGAGGGAAAACCGATTCTTTTGGAAGTTAAACTTCCCCCTATGGTTGTACCCAATAGCAGCCATTCCCTCCAAAACCTCAGCATTGGGGATGGAAACAACACCACCTTCATCTTGAAGATGAAGGGAACTCCGAATAGAAACTTCACTAACCACATAAGAACATCCATCTATGGTAGCATGGAGTTCACGTGGATGACCAACCACATCCACAAGTCGAGCAGAAGCCCAAAACTGACGAATCACACTATCATAAACAATGGGACACACAGTAAAAGCATACCTGAGGTTAGAAGCCTCAATGAATTCTAGAATGTCAGTGAACTCATCACGGTGTGGACCATCTCCTAGATAAGCGACCTTATTGTGAGCAGGTTGGTATACCAGGGCAGCCATTGATGTTGATTAGAAGGTATGAATGATGATTTGTTAGGGGTTGAGAGAGTAGGAGCGGATGTGTGTGTGTTATGATTGTGATGAATGAGTCAAGGGGGGTGAATTGACCATAAATAATGGTCTTAGTAACTGTTCATTAACCCCTAATAATGGGGGTTGCCTTTTCAAATTAGGCAGTTAATGCAAAGTAACCACTTGCCCCTTTTTAACATTATTTGCAAATCCCAATTTACCAAAGTTAAATAAGAGGATATATACCAGAAGTTGCATGCGTTGACTAAAAGTCAAAGCGCACAATGGTCAACACTAGAAGCAGAATGTGGTCAACAGAAGTCAACAAAGTGAACAGTGTCCCAAACCAAGACAAGAAGTCAACCATCTCATGACAAAGAAGGATTTTTATCCACTAGAAGCCAACCAAGAACGACTAGAAGCTAACCATTAAGGACTAGAAGCCAGTCATGAATGAAGACAACCATCAGAAGTGAGCAAAAACCTCCACTAGGAGTAACACACACCACCAGAACCCATTCAATATGTTGTTAAAATCTACCAATATGTTAGTCTGTGCAAATAAATATGTACACTAGCCTCCCCTTAGGCTTAGCCTCCCCTCAATCCTAGGTCTCAAGGATTGACCATCCCAATGTGAACCACCAAGTGGTTGAACCGAGGACCATCAAAGGCTTTAGTCAATAGATCAGCAACATTATCATCCGTATGAACCTTAAGAACCTGTATCAACTTCTTCTCATTGGCATCCCGTATAAAATGGTGCTGAATTTCAATATGTTCTGTACGTTGATGAAAAACAGGATTCTTCACAATGCAGATAGTGCTTTGATTGTCAATGAAAATTTTGGTGTTCATAAAATTGAACCCATAATCCAGCATCTGATTTTGGATCCACAAAACTTGTCCACAACAGCTAGCAGCAGCAACGTATTCAGCTTCTGTTGAAGAAGCAGCGACGATCGTCTGTTTCTTGCATTGCCATGAAATAAGTCGTCGACCCAAAAATTAACAACCACCAGTAGTAGATTTTCTGTCATTATTAGCACCTGCATAGTCACTATCACTATATGCTTCAAGAACAAAAGGTGATTCTTTAGGATACCACAAGCCAAGCTTGGGTTGAGCCTTGATGTACTTGAAAATCTTCTTGACTGCACTCAAGTTAGAAACCGTTGGAGCCACCTGATGTCTAGAACAAGCACTTACTGCAAACATGATATCCGGACGTGATGAAGTCAAATACATGAGTGAGCCAATCATAGACCTGTACATGTGAACATTTACCGGAGGATCTGGCTCATTCTTGAGTTTGACTTTACCAACTTCATAAGGTGTTGCTGCTGGTCTAAGAGGATCCATGTCAAACTTTTGAAGGATCTCATGAACATATTTATCTTGACTTATGAAAATCCCATCCGACTGTTGCTTGACTTGAAGACCAAGGAAAAATGTAAGCTCTCCCATAGCACTCATCTGAAATTCACCCTGCATCAGCTGTTCAAACTCATCACACCATTCCTTTTTAGTAGAACCAAAAATAATATCGTCCACATACACCTGAACAAGGATAATGTCCTTGGTGTTACTCTTAAGAAATAGTGTTTTGTCAATTGTGCCTCTTTTATAGCCACGTTTCAACAAGAAAGTTGAGAGACGCTCATACCAAGCTCTAGGAGCCTGATGAAGTCCATAAAGAGCCTTGACCACCTTGTAAACTTTCTTGGGATGAAGTGGATCTACAAAGCCCTTGGGTTGAGTGATATAAACTTCCTCATCAATCTTGCCATAGAGAAATGCACTCTTGACATCCATCTAAAAAACTGTAAAACCCATATAGGAAGCAAAAGTCAAAACAGACGAATGGCCTCAATCCTAGCAACAGGAGCAAAAACTTCAGTGTAATCAATGCCTTCAAGTTGTGTATGACCCTGTGCAACCAACTCGCCTTATTTCTCACCACAATACCCCGTGCATCTTTCTTGTTTTTGAGAATCCATTTGGTACCAATGGCTGTCTTTCTATCCGGCAAGTCAACTAGGATCCAAACATTCTGAAACAAGAATTGTTGCATTTCCTCCTGCATAGCTTCCACCCAACTTTGATCCTCAAGAGCATGAGAGACTGATCTAGGTTCCACCTGTGAAAGAAAACAAGCAAACAAACAATGTTGAAAGTCCGTATGATTATTACGCTTTTGATCTTCAATATAGCTCACAAGAGCATGATGATCAGACGTGGCCTTCTTATGCATTCTGCGTGTCTTGACAATTGAACCAGGATCTCTAATGATTTGAGTAGTAGGGTGATCTTTGTGTGATTGCAACACTGGATTTGAAGCTACCTCCACTTCTGGTGCCAAGTTATTAAGATCCCCAACAAAGTCATCATCATATGAGGCAGCGTTGAAAATGCCATCTATTGGTTGTTTATGAATATCATCCAGCTTGGTAGAAGACTTCTTTTGATGGTTCCCCAGGTCAGAAGGACTGGAGAATCTAGTATAAGAAGTAGATTCACTAGCCGGACTACCAATAGTTGTTAAACTAGCACTAGGAGTAGTAGTTGGAGTACTAGGAGCAGCTTTGTCAGTAGGCGTATTCAAGGGAAACTCAAAGCCACCTTGAGCCGCTGCTGTAGTAGCCTCTTGTTGTTGTTTGAGTAAAGTGTCAAGAGCTACTTGTGAATCCAATACATCCAATGGAGTTGCATCACTAGGAGGAGTAGGAGAGACTGTGGTGGAATAGGATGGAACAACAAAAATATCATCCTCGTCATCTGAGTCGGAAAGACTAGAGTGAGCACTTGTACTAGGAGTTGCCAACACTTGTGGACCTGCATCATGGTTAGTTTTGAAACGAAAATATCCTAATGAATCATTAAGATAATCAAGATCAAAATACCATTCAGGACCCTTGTCTTGGATGTTTGACATCTCCTCAAAATACCTGAGATTTATAGTTTCAATTACTCGCTTGGCTTGGAGATTGTAGACACGATAAGCCCGAGAGTGAGCTAAATATCCCATAATGTATCCTTCATCTGCCTTGCCATCAAACTTCCCCAAATAGTCACTAGTATTCAGAATGGTGACAGGACACCCAAATGGCTTCAAATGAGCAATATTTGGAACTTTGGCTGTTAGGAGCTCATAAGGAGTCTTCTTGTGAGGACTTGTAATAGAAACTCTATTCAAAACATAACTTGCAGTATTAACAGCTTCTGTCCAGAACATGGTTGGAAGCTTGGAATCGACAAGCATTATTCTTGCTGCTTCTATTAGAGTCCTGTTCTTTCTTTCTGCCACGCCATTCTGTTGAGGAGTTCTTGCTGCACTATAGTCTCTTTTGATGCCTTTAGAATTACAAAGTGCTATGAGGTCTTTATTTTTGAACTCGGTTCCATTATCACAACGAATACCTTTAACCTTCTTGGACAACTGGTTCTCTATAAGGGTAATAAAATCTTTAAGAATTGAGTAGGTCTCACTCTTGGCAGCCATGAAGAAAACCCACGTAAACCTGCTATATCCATCAGTTACCACCTGACAGAATTGTTTATGGTCAATGCTCCTAATAGAGGTAGGACCAAATAAATCCATGTGTAGTAGCTGCAATGGTTCAGTTATAAGGCTGAGAGCAGTAATAGCCTTGAAGGGTGCTTTATGTTGTTTGCCTTTGCTGCAAGCAATACAATTAATATCATTTCTAAATGACTTGGGAGGTAAACCAGAGAACAGGTTCATATTTGCTAGTTTGTGAATGGTCTTGAAGTTCACATGTCCCATCCTTCTGTGCCATTGAGTGGCTTCATCTTCTGAGGCTTTAGCAACCAAACATGCTAGTTGACCAGTAGGGTTGACTTCATTCAGCTTGATGCTATAGAGATTGTGTCTTCTAGGGATTCTGAGCAGAACCTGTGAGTCATCCGGAAGTTTAAAGTCTTTGGATAGCACAAGTGCATCAGTATCCGTAAAGAGGACAAACTGCTTCTTGTCACAAATATGAGAGGCAGATATCAAGTTGAAGTGTTGAAGTGCTTCCACATAGTAGACCTGCTCAAAATTAAGATTGGGCATCTGAATTGTTCCTTTGACAGTGATCCTTCCTTCACCTCCCCCAAAATAGACCTTGCCGCCTTGAAATGGTACAAAGTTAGATAGAAGAATTTTATTTCCTGTCATGCTCCTAGAGCATCCACTATCAACAATTCCTAGAGTAGGATCTTGGTATGGAGTAACCTACAACAACAAGATAATAAAGATGCAAATGTTAGTGTCTTAAGGGGACCCAAACCTTTTCAGGTTTGAGCCTGCCTTGTGGATCTTTAGTAGATAGCCAAGAAGATTGATGAGATCCATCGTTGTTCTTTGGTTGCCTAGTTATCATATTGGTATTATTGTTTGACCAAGAACAACCTGCTGAGGGCTTAACAGCAGTTCCAAAATTTCCCAATCCAAAATACATGTGGTCAAAATTATGTGGATAAATTGGATTAAAATTCTGAAAATAGTTACTGGTTGTTCTATTTGATGTTAATCCAATGTTTCTCCAATGATCAGAAGCTAATGGAGAGGTCCTTCTAGAAGAAGAAAACGATTGAGCACTTGGATTAAGTCTTCTAGAAGAATATGGAACAACTCCTGGTGGACCAGGAGCAGGAAATGCTTGATGAACAGAAGAATGTTTGTCATAAAAATCACAATCTTTAATCAAATGAAATGAACTTCCACAAACATAACATGTTTTAATCGACCTTTTATTAGAATGACATTGTTTCATACTGCTAACTTTATTACACACAATTCTAGGAGAATCAATCTTCCTAGGAGTCAATAAACTAGGACTAGACACTGTGGAATTAAAAGTAACTCTCTCTTCACACTTCCTAGCACCAGTAGCAGCATGATCATTCGACTTGGAACTTGTAGGTCTCGACTCTTCACTTGAACCACTTGATGCAGAGTCACTGGCTTTGTCACTGAAAGTACACGAGACAAAGTCATTAGAATTAGTAGAACTTTTTGGGGACTCATGCATCTGTGATACATCCAAGTCATTATGCCTAGAAGTGGGCATGAAAGTTCCAGTAAGAGGTGGAGGGACAGCATGCATTTCTGCTGCTGGTTTAAACCTATTGTAACTAGGTTCTCCCTCTTCCTCTTTGTCGGCATCAAAGACACTTGAAAAAGATAAATCAAACACATCTTCTTAATCAATATATTTATCAAATCCTAACCCTATTTTAGTCCTACCAGACATGCTACTATTGATTAATTTTGAAAGATTTTTAGGTGCCTTTTGCCATTTTTCAAATCTCAACAGTGTAGCATCTAATCTGTCTTTCATCTCTAGTTTTTCTTTGATACTGTCATCTTTTACCTTTTCTGTGTATTTAAGCATATTTGTTGTGCTTTCTAAATCGATGCTCAGTATCCTAATTTTATCCTCATACTCACGTTGAGTATCTTGAAGCCACCTCTTTTGTTGTTCCAATGTATTTAAAGAAGCCTTATAGGCTTGAACTTCTAAAAAATACTTATCATTCTGATCATTTAAGTCATTATATTAGGACAACAATTCTGAATATTTATCATGACAACCAAGAGGACAATGTTGTACCTGAGGTGAGATGCCCATAAGAGCAAACTCGTCTTCTTCCTCTGCATCAGATAGATTCCCAGCAATCATTGCAAACATGTCAGTCGAGGACTCAGCTGATTCTAATGTAGTAGTATGATGATCATCCTAGTTGACCATAGAGTCAACAGATACCAATGCCTTCTTGTCATCCTTTACCTCCTGAACCTTAAAAGCTGAATATCTGCTCTTCTCCTGGTCATTCTTGTTAAGGCATTCCCTTGCAAAGTGACCTTGCTGCTGGCAGTTGTAGCATCGAACCTTGCTTCTGTCAAACCTTGCTGGCTCTCGTGGGTTGTAATTAAATTTACGACATGCTTTCTTCTCAAACTTGTGAACCCTAAGAGTGAGCATGACCATTTGCCATTTGAGATCCATTTCATCCAGGTCGAGTTTATCAACCTGTTTGAAGTCATCAAAAGCAAGTTGCTGTTGAGCATCAACGTCAGTAACAAAAGAATGAATAACAGCTTCTACCATGCTACCAGACTTGGCTGTTGATTCAGGAGCAGAAGTATGCTGAAAAGTATGTTGAGAAGACACAGTATTGCTTGGGCTACTAGCATAAGACATGGGACTGGATGCCATAGAACTCACAAAGGCAGAATTAGCAGGAGTGGGAAAAGAATCACTTGAATATCCTCTCACAAGAGGTTCAAAAGTTTTAAGCTTATGAAATAAATCATCAAAGTTGAGATAGTCAAGCCCACCTTTTGCTTTCAGAGAGATTACCACCTGATTCCGTGAGTAATGTAAGGCTCTAAGAAATCTTGCATTAATATCACCATCGTCAGGTTTTGACCGAAGTTGATTCAACTGGCTCAATATCTTTTGGAACCTGTCATACCCTTGATGAATACCTTCAGTTTCTGAAATTTTGAATTCTGTGAATTCATCTCTCAGCATGGATCATCGCATTTTCTTTGACTCCTCATTCCCACCAAACCTTGCTTTTATTGCATTCCAGATTTCTCTAGCATCATCCAAATGGTAGAAGTCACCCATGTGATCATCAGGAAGGGATTGTAGCAAAATAGTTTTTTCTTTGACCTCTTTCTGAATGGCTATGATTTCTTCATGAGTTTTAGGGTCAAGAAGGGTAATATTACCATTCTTGTCTCTTCCAGTCAGCTTCCTGTTGTTCCCATTCAGAATAACCTTCCAAAGGTCTTGATCAGTGTTGGTGATCCACCATTCCATCTTCATTGCCCAACTATCATACTCTTCCTTTTTCAGAAGAGGAAACTTACCATTTGTGTTGGAAACCGTAGCAACGATCTGCTGAGGTTGCAGAGTTTTAGGAGTGCTATCTTCTCCTGTTTGATTAGAACTTGAGGCAGACATGAATAAACAAAAATGTTAGTAATAAGAAAAATTGATTCTTCTTGTACAGAGACTCTCCCAGTCTCTGATACCACTTGTTGGGTCCACTAGATGTGGATCTTGCAGCCTGTCAGGAACGGTGAACGACTTCTGTAATCACAAGTCTATTCACAGAGAGACTTTAAACACAATATAAGTGCGGAATACAAATACTATAAAGAAGAACATAATAACTATAATGACTTGATCCTTTCTAAGGATTCCTAATATTGATAATGACTATAATTACGTTTGATGAAGGTGTGTCTAACCCTTCTCCCAAAGGTTCCTTTTATACTACAAGGAAGCCCTAATACATCATTAAACAAAACGTGTAAAACTGATATGCATATCCTTTCCTAACATATCTCATGCATATCCTAACAGAATAATAAATAAATAATAAAGTTTGACTTTAACTAGGACCAGGAGCACGACTTTCTCCTACTACTACTATGACCAGGAGGAACTACATACCTCCTAAGCTTAGATATCTTGAGTTGATATGACAAAACAAGATGAAGGACCTATTAGCAAATAGTTAGCTTAGATAGTAAGCTAGGGTTGTGACTTATATATCTTGAGTTGATATGACAAAAGAAGATGAAGGACTTAATAATAAATAGGTAGCTTTGATAGTAAGCTAGGGTTGTGATGTAACCCTAGTACCTCTATTATATAAAGAGGGTTAGGCACACATGGTTATTGACGGATTCATATACAATGTAAACTAAAGGTGTGCGTGCGTTCTCCTGGTGTCAAGCCTATTAGGCACTAGGAGTAGTAGTAGCTTATTAGTATTTTATGAATAAGAAAGCCTTGTTCATAACTTTGATTGTGTTCTTTATGTTCCGCTGTGCTTATTACAATCATTGTTATATATCCCAGATGAGTCTAGATCCTAAGACTCAACAAGTGGTATCAGAGACTGGGAGAGTCTCTGTACAAGAAGAATCAATTTTTCTTATTACTAACATTTTTGTTTATTCATGTCTTCCTCAAGTTCTACTCAAACAGGAGAAGATAGCACTCCTAAAACTCTGCAACCTCAGCAGATCGTTGCTACGGTTTCCAACACAAATGGTAAGTTTCCTCTTCTGAAAAAGGACGAGTATGATAGTTGGGCAATGAAGATGGAATGGTGGATCACCAACACTGATCAAGACCTTTGGAAGGTTATTCTGAATGGGAACAGCAGGAAGCTGACTAGAAGAGACAAAATGGTAATATTACCCTTCTTGACCCTAAAACTCATGAAGAAATCATAGCCATTCAGAAAGAGGTCAAAGCAAAAACTATTTTGCTACAATCCCTTCCTGATGATCACATGGGTGACTTCTACCATTTGATTGATGCTAGAGAAATCTGGAATGGAATAAAAGCAAGGTTTGGTGGGAATGAGGAGTCAAAGAAAATGCGAAGATCCATGCTGAGAGATGAATTCACAGAATTCAAAATCTCAGAAACTGATGGTATTCATCAAGGGTATGACAGGTTCCAAAAGATATTGAACCAGTTGAATCAACTTCGGTCAAAACCTGACGATGGTGATATTAATGCAAGATTTCTTAGAGCCTTACCTTACTCATGGAATCAGGTGGTAATCTCTCTGAAAGCAAAAGGTGGGCTTGACTATCTCAACTTTGATGATTTATTTCATAAGCTCAAAACTTTTGAATCTCATGTGAGAGGATATTCAAGTGATTCTTTTCCCACTCCTGCTAATTTTGCCTTTGTGAATTCTATGGCATCCAGTCCCATGTCTTATGCTAGTAGCCCAAGCAATACTGTGTCTTCTCAACATACTTTTCAGCATACTTCTGCTCCTGAATCAACAGCCAAGTCTGGTAGCATGGTAGAAGCTGTTCTTCATTCTTTTGTTACTGACGTTGATGCTCAACAACAACTTGCTTTTGATGACTTCAAACAGGTTGATAAACTCGACCTGGATGAAATGGATCTCAAATGGCAGATGGCCATGCTCACTCTTAGGGTTCACAAGTTTGAGAAGAAAGTAGGTCGTAAATTTAATTACAACCCACGAGAGCCAGCAAGGTTTGATAGAAGCAAGGTTCGATGCTACAACTGCCAGCAGCAAGGTCACTTTGCAAGGGAATGCCGTAACAAGAATGACCAGGAGAAGAGCAGATATTCAGCTTTTAAGGTTCAGGAGGTAAAGGATGACAAGAAGGCATTGGTATCTGTTGACTCTATGGTCAACTGGGATGATCATCAGACTACTACATTGGAATCAGTTGAGTCCTCGACTGACGTGTTTGCAATGATTGCTGGGAATCTATCTGATGCAGAGGAAGCAGACGAGTTTGCTCTTATGGGCATCTCACCTTAGGTACAACATTGTCCTCTTGGTTGTCATGATAAATATTCAGAATTGTTGTCCCAATATAATGACTTAAATGATCAGAATGATAAGTATTTTTTAGAAGTTCAAGCCTATAAGGCTTCTTTAAACACATTGGAACAACAGAAGAGGTGGCTTCAAGATACTCAACGTGAGTATGAGGATAAAATTAGGATACTGAGCATCGATTTAGAAAACACAACAAATATGCTTAAATACACAGAAAAGGTAAAAGATGACAGTATCAAAGAAAAACAAGAGATGAAAGACAGATTAGATGCTACACTGTTGAGATTTGAAAAATGGAAAAAGGAACCTAAAAATCTTTCAAAATTAATCAATAGTAGCATGTCTGGTAGGACTAAAAGAGGGTTAGGATTTGATAAATATATTGATTCAGAAGATGTGTTTGATTTATCTTTTTCAAGTGTCTTTGATGCCGACAAAGAGGAAGAGGGAGAACCTAGTTACAATAGGTTTAAACCAGCAGCAGAAATGCATGCTGTCCCTCCACCTCTTACTGGAACTTTCATGCCCACTTCTAGGCATAATGACTTGGATGGATCACAGATGCATGAGTCCCCAAAAAGTTCTACTAATTCTAATGACTTTGTCTCGTGTACTTTCAGTGACAAAGCCAGTGACTCTGCATCAAGTGGTTCAAGTGAAGAGTCGAGACCTACAAGTTCCAAGTCGAATGATCATGCTGCTACTGGTGCTAGGAAGTGTGAAGAGAGAGTTACTTTTAATTCCACAGTGTCTAGTCCTGGTTTATTGAGTCCTAGGAAGATTGATTCTCCTAGAATTGTGTGTAATAAAGTTAGCAGTATGAAACAATGTCATTCTAATAAAAGGTCGATTAAAACATGTTTTGTTTGTGGAAGTGCATTTCATTTGATTAAAGATTGTGATTTTTATGACAAACATTCTTCTGTTCATCAAGCATTTCCTGCTCCTGGTCCACCAGGAGTTGTTCCATATTCTTCTAGAAGACTCAATCCAAGTGCTCAATCGTTTTCTTCTTCTAGAAGGACCTCTCCATTAGCTTCTGATCATTGGAGAAACATTGGATTAACATCAAATAGAACAACCAATAACTATTTTCAGAATTTTAATCCAATTTATCCACATAATTTTGACCACATGTATTTTGGATTGGGAAATTTGGGAACTGCTGTCAAGCCCTCAGCAGGTTGTTCTTGGTCAAACAATAATACCAATATGATGACTAGGCAACCAAAGAACAACGATGGATCTCATCAATCTTCTTGGCTATCTACTAAAGATCCATAAGGCAGGCTCAAACCTGAAAAGGTTTGGGTCCCCTTAAGACACTAACATTTGCATATTTATTATCTTGTTGTTGTAGGTTACTCCATACCAAGATCCTACTCTAGGATTTGTTGATAGTGGATGCTCTAGGAGCATGACAGGAAATAAAAGTCTTCTATCTAACTTTGTACCATTTCAAGGCGACAAGGTCTATTTTGTGGGAGGTGAAGGAAGGATCACTGGCAAAGGAACAATTCAGACGCCCAATCTTAATTTTGAGCAGGTCTACTATGTGGAAGCACTTCAACACTTCAACTTGATATCTATCTCTCAGATTTGTGACAAGAAGCAGTTTGTCCTCTTTACAGATACTGATGCACTTGTGCTATCCAAAGACTTTAAACTTCCGGATGACTCACAGGTTCTGCTCAGAATCCCTAGAAGACACAATCTCTATAGCATCAAGCTGAATGAAGTCAACCCTACTGGTCAACTAGCATGTTTGGTTGCTAAAGCCTCAGAAGATGAAGCCACTCAATGGCACAGAAGGATGGGACATGTGAACTTCAAGACCATTCACAAACTAGCAAATATGAACCTGGTCTCTGGTTTACCTCCCAAGTCATTTAGAAATGATATTAATTGTATTGCTTGCAGCAAAGGTGATAGGTGTGAAAACACCCATCCTTTTTACCACTTAATTACAATAATAACCGGGCCAAAACGTATATTTTATGTCATTTATGTCAGAATTATGCGTGGTTTGTGTTTTTGTTGTGATTTAGGATGAAAAGGTGAAAAGTGGAGAAAACACGGGATTTCACGGGCTTTTATCGAAGAAAACGACAAAAGACAAAGTCAAGAGATCAAGAGAGGAAAAAGAACGGAAGTCCAAGACCAATTCTGAAGATTTATCGAAGAACAAGTCTAAAGACGGAAGTTTCATAAAGCCGAAGAACTCGAGTCTAATAAACAAACAAATTATAAGACGAGTTTTAATTAATCCCGAGACAAAGTCGAAAAAGTCGAAGAACTTTAAAGACGAAAAGACGTGAAGAAAGAAAGAAAGAAAAGAAGAAGACACCAACCACTTCCCTTTCCTATAAATACCCTTCATTTCACCACATGAAGGAGTGAGTCAATTTTTAGATTAGTTTTAGTTTTAGGAGTAGGAGTAGTTTAGAGAGAGAAAGTGACAGTTTCTCTCTCTAGAACTTTAATCTTTCATCTTTTCTCTTTCTTGTTTTCAATCAAACCTTTACTTTTTTAGCTTAATCTTGTCTTAATCTTCATGTTATTAATCTTTCTTGTTAATCTCAATCTTGCTTTCATAATCTTTTTCATCAAGTTCTTATTTAAAAGTTTTGATCTTTTTAATGTTTCGTGATTTAAAGTTCATTCTTTTTATGTTTTGATTTTAAAGTTTGTTTATTTTCGGGTTAGATAAGTTGATTAGTGCTTATTCGATCCAATTTAGTCATTGGTTCGGCGTAGTTTAGTGATAAGCTTATTATAGCTTATTCTCTTGCTTTCCAACCGAATCCCACCATTTTCGGAAAGGGTACAAACCCCTTTCCGATCGTACTTTCCGACCACAACCCCTTATTCCGATCGACAGATCGGAAAAGGGTTTTAGTTATTCCGATTTGCTTTCTTTGGCATTCCGATCAGCAGCATTTCATTTATTCCGATCGGTAAGTTTTTACCATATTCTGATTGTACCTTGTTTTTCAAAGTATTCCGATTTACTTCGATTATTCCGATCAGGACCATTTTGATTATTCCGATTGTACTTTATTTCATGATATTCTGATTACTCGCTTTGTTAACATTCCGATTTGAGTCTTCGTGTAATATTCCGATTGGTCGTTTTAGGGGATTCCGATTGGACTCCTTTCCAACTTTCCGATTGAGTTACTTTTGCTTATTCCAATCATGCTCATTCCGATTGGGTACATTCCGATCGGATCCTTATGGATTCCGATCGGGTGTATTCCGATGGAATGTTTTGTTTTGTTTTAATATTTTGCTTTAGTTTAAATGTCAATTTTTCTCATTTTATTTTAAGTCTATTTTAATTTCATTCCGCATTTTTATTTTATTGTCAATTTACTTTTCGTCAAGCTTTAATTTTACGTTATTTAATTTCACGTCATTTACTTTTAAAGTTTTAATTATGCACCGTTTACGTTTCAACTAGTTTTAGCTTTAATTTCCCGTCCTTTATTATTAAGTCTTGCACATTTATTTTTCCAAACCCAAAAATATTTGCTCCACCAAGAACAACTAATCTCACACAATTAACCGGAAATCAATTCGATTAGACACCGAGAAACGAACTTTCAACGAGTAAAATCTCTTATATTAAAATGGCGCCGCTGCCGGCTCTTTTCGTGAGGATCGAAAGTTTTTTGTGAGAGAAGCGTTGGCTTTTGGGATCCGTTCACTCGTGAACGTTTATTTTCGTGTCAAATATTTTCAAAAATCCAAAAACATTTTGAAAAATCTTTACAAAGCATTTCTTTTTCAAAGTTTTGCACCAAAAATATTCTTCTTGCTTATCTATCTTTCTTTATGGATTTTTATGTCCATTGCGTCGGGTGTGGGAGACAATTATACGGGAACGACTCTTGTCAATGGTGTACATGTGAGCGGTGCGGCAACGATATCGACAACACACAATTCGGATTTTGTCCTTTGTGCAACTCGACTAATTCGTCCTTTTTGAACCCACCTCCTGTTCCCACGTGCAGCTATTGTGGAAGCGATTCTCATTGGCATATTTCGTGCCCAGTTCCATACCCGTATGATCACGGGCAAGAACCGGGGTACAATTATGACTATGATAATAGCTATCCACAAGACGCACCCAGTCTTTCTCCTCAACCGTTCTGCGACAACTGTGGGGGTCCTCACGATACCTATTATTATCAACCTATGGATTATTATGAACCAAACCTGGTTTCTAATTATTCTCAACCGATGAACAACTATGAGCCACAACCTTGCTACAATTCAGGTTTTCAACACTATGAACCCCCACATCACACCCTCAATCATCAATCCAATGAGCAAACTAGTCTTGATCAACAACTCACTTCTTTAAATGGCATTCTAGAAAGTCTAGCTCAACTCCGAGCTGACTTACATCAGGAAATGCAACCGTTGCTTGATGTGGACGAAACCTTGAAAACCACCGACACCTTTTTGAGCCAATTTAGTCGTTTTCCCTTCTTTTCTACACCAAAATGTTTAATTACAGCGTGGGATAGAATCGGTGAAATTGAACATACTCGGGGCGATGAACAACAAAAGTTGCTGCATGAGCTTCTTAAAGATGTGGAGGTTATCAAGGAAGAGTTAGCCGACTATGTCACTCCTAACTGGACTCGTCCCATCTATTATGATGATGACGACGACGATGATGTCTACACTTTCAACCAATCTTCTGAAGTTGATGCTCCTACTGTTGATGTTCCTACTGCATCTAAGGATCTAGATTCGTTGAATGAGCTTAGTGATGTTGTTCTCGACAAAGTATTGGATGATGAGGTTTGTGACTTACCTGCTATGGAGCCTGAGGACGACGCTACTCTTACGGAAGAGGTCGATCCTAGTGATGACGATTCTTCTTTTTGCTATGAGAATTTCACTTTTGAAATTTCTCAATCTCCACCGGGAGATGCGGGCAATGACGATTTATTCTCTCCGGTTTTCGAAAAGTTCACCGATCATCATGATCTTGTGGATGAGGTGGAAGACGTGCTTCTTCGCGATAGATTACGAAAAGTGCACCTTCTTATTGCTCAAATCGAAGAGTTGACTTCTCCTATTTCCAAGCCTTTACCTCCATCTCCTCCTACCGTTGAAGATAATGACCCATTGCAGGAAGAAATCGATATCCACTCCATCCCTCCAGGTATTGATGACTATGACACGGAGGGGGACATTATATTTTTTGATAATTTGTTGCAGGAAGATATTGTACCAAGTCCCCCTCCCGAGCACCTTTCATCCTCCCCTTTAGCCACTATTTCAGAGGATGAGTGCTTTGACCCGGGAGGTGACATTGATTATGCTATCATTAATGACATCACGGCTTTGCCGAATGCTCAGCCTCCATTGTCTTTGGGGGATGACAATGTGCTTACTATACCCAACCCACCTCCCGTGGATCTTGAATTCACATACTATACGTATGTTGACAGGACCTTTCTCCCATACAAGACTTATCCCCCCGGCTCTCCTTTGTTGATGTCAACCGGGAACGAGGACAAGGTCTTTGATCCCGGTATCACATTCGAGGCTTCCCCATGGACCATTTAATTCGGGGACGAGTCAGGCTCGTGACTCGGTTAACAAAAACAAGCGCTTTTTGGGAGGCAACCCAATTATCTATCTATCTTTCCTGTTTTCACCATAAGTGTAGGGGGAGCCCCGTTGGTGTTTCTTGTTCTCTTTCTTATCCTGTACAGGGATTAGAACTTCAAAGACACACTCTTGATGACTTTTGACGAACCGTGATACCGTGTTTTCCATCTTCCCGGTTCTATCCTAAACTCTTGTGATTCAATATTTCATATTCTATATGTTCACATTGAATTCACTTTAGTTGTCCTTTCCTTAGCAAGATTTAAACAAAGTGCACAATGTCCTAAGTGTAGGGGAGTTTACTCCCACATGCTTAAACATTGAGGACAATGTTTATCTCAAGTGTAGGGGGGACTTCTATCGAAGTAAGTGGTCTTTTCCATGAATTTGCCCTCATTTTAACCGGAAAATTTTATTTTTCGACATTTTTCAAAATTTTTAATCTATTTTGGCCTAGTTGTATAGTCGTACTTTCCCTTATCATGTTTAGCTTCTTTCCGTTGCTAGAATAAATTTTCAATAAAGTGGTTTTAGATTTTTCTTAGTCGTGAACATTTTGACTCAACCCGAGTTTACTTGCCTAAGTTTACTCTAGCTAGTATCCTTAACGTGTTTAAGTCAAGTTTTGCTAGGCTTTTATATAGGGAGCTATAAAACGCGAAAGTCTTAACTCTCACGGGTTAAGAACTAGAACTTTTCGCAAGTTCCTATAATTGACCCTAGAGAGTCGTTTATCAAGGGAACTTTAAAATGCGATTTCTAAACTTGAAAAAGTCTAAGAATTTGCAAGATCCTATAGGCGACTCGAAAACCCAAAACTTTGATTTAATAGGCTAAGCATCCACGAGTCTCATTCCTTGAGATTTTAAACTGTGGAGAACGAGAGATGATAGAGCCAATTATAAGTTCGGTATTCTTTCGTGAATTTATGTGAGTTAATTATAAGCCTATTCTCCCTCCGCTCGTTAATAAATTTATCTGCAATAAATAAGGTTGTACGATTTAAAAGGTTACTTAGCTTCTAGCCCCAGATCGTTTAAAAGTTGCTCGGTACGGATTAGAGTTCATAGCCAAGGCATAACTTATTGAAGCGGGATGCGAAGATTGGCGAGTCCGAAAAGGCCCTAACAAGGCATGAGGGCTACATTTTGTTGCTAAAGATCCAAAAGTGATGTGAAGAATCATTTATCGAAAATCAATATGAAGGATCGAGACACACGACGAAAAGCAAGAACTCCCCAAAAGTGATGGAGAAGTCTATCCGAAAAGACCCTAACAAGGTATGAGGATAAATAGATCCAAGTCCTAAAAGGAGGCGGATCGTTGTATATCAAAGTCCAAAATAAAGATTGGAGAAAAATGAAGAAGTCGTGGTCCAAAGATGAAGAATCTCTCAAAACTTCAAGTGAAGAAATTCCTATTATGAAGAGAAGACCATTATTTCAAGAACGTCTCTCAAAGATTCGAAGTATGAAGTCACTGCCAAATATCGGTCCGAGAAAGGTCTCAAATCGCGAAGCGAGTTATGCCAAGATATGAACTTTATGAGGTCCCGAGAAGCAGTTTTAAAAGATTTGGTCCTTTAGCTAACTATTGATTAAATCGTTCACTTTATTTTCGGACTAAACAACTATCGAAATAAGTCAAAAATGCATCCTCGTGATCATTCAAGACAACAATAAAATAAAAGAGATACCCATAGGAATAAGGGAGTCTAAGTGAATAATTGGCCCACATGAGTTCGTGTTAGTTTGCTAACTTATAATAACAATGATCTCGTTTTTAAGCTTGGTTTGGAGAAAGTGAAAACTTGAGGATGATGATCGTTCACGACCTTTCCAAAACCCAAGGTATGTTTTTAATTTCTTTACTTTGAAAGTTTATAATTTTCTATCTCTTTAGTAAAGGCCAACGTGGATTGATTATGATGGGAAATGTAATCTTGCTTTGTAACTAATGCATTGCATGAGGACATTGCAATGGTTAAGTGTAGGGGATTTGATAGGTGTGAAAACACCCATCCTTTTTACCACTTAATTACAATAATAACCGGGCCAAAACGTATATTTTATGTCATTTATGTCAGAATTATGCGTGGTTTGTGTTTTTGTTGTGATTTAGGACGAAAAGGTGAAAAGTGGAGAAAACACGGGATTTCACGGGCTTTTATCGAAGAAAACGACAAAAGACAAAGTCAAGAGATCAAGAGAGGAAAAAGAACGGAAGTCCAAGACCAATTCTGAAGATTTATCGAAGAACAAGTCTAAAGACGGAAGTTTCATAAAGCCGAAGAACTCGAGTCTAATAAATAAACAAATTATAAGACGAGTTTTAATTAATCCCAAGACTAAGTCAAAAAAGTCGAAGAACTTTAAAGACGAAAAGACGTGAAGAAAGAAAGAAAGAAAAGAAGAAGACACCAACCACTTCCCTTTCCTATAAATACCCTTCATTTCACCACATGAAGGAGTGAGTCAATTTTTAGATTAGTTTTAGTTTTAGGAGTAGGAGTAGTTTAGAGAGAGAAAGTGACAGTTTCTCTCTCTAGAACTTTAATCTTTCATCTTTTCTCTTTCTTGTTTTCAATCAAACCTTTACTTTTTTAGCTTAATCTTGTCTTAATCTTCATGTTATTAATCTTTCTTGTTAATCTCAATCTTGCTTTCATAATCTTTTTCATCAAGTTCTTATTTAAAAGTTTTGATCTTTTTAATGTTTCGTGATTTAAAGTTCATTCTTTTTATGTTTTGATTTTAAAGTTTGTTTATTTTCGGGTTAGATAAGTTGATTAGTGCTTATTCGATCCAATTTAGTCATTGGTTCGGCGTAGTTTAATGATAAGCTTATTATAGCTTATTCTCTTGCTTTCCAACCGAATCCCACCATTTTCGGAAAGGGTACAAACCCCTTTCCGATCGTACTTTCCGACCACAACCCCTTATTCCGATCGACAGATCGGAAAAGGGTTTTAGTTATTCCGATTTGCTTTCTTTGGCATTCCGATCAGCAGCATTTCATTTATTCCGATCGGTAAGTTTTTACCATATTCTGATTGTACCTTGTTTTTCCAAGTATTCCGATTTACTTCGATTATTCCGATCAGGACCATTTTGATTATTCCGATTGTACTTTATTTCATGATATTCCGATTACTCGCTTTGTTAACATTCCGATTTGAGTCTTCGTGTAATATTCCGATTGGTCGTTTTAGGGGATTCCGATTGGACTCCTTTCCAACTTTCCGATTGAGTTACTTTTGCTTATTCCAATCATGCTCATTCCGACTGGGTACATTCCGATCGGATCCTTATGGATTCCGATCGGGTGTATTCCGATGGAATGTTTTGTTTTGTTTTAATATTTTGCTTTAGTTTAAATGTCAATTTTTCTCATTTTATTTTAAGTCTATTTTAATTTCATTCCGCATTTTTATTTTATTGTCAATTTACTTTTCGTCAAGCTTTAATTTTACGTTATTTAATTTCACGTCATTTACTTTTAAAGTTTTAATTATGCACCGTTTACGTTTCAACTAGTTTTAGCTTTAATTTCCCGTCCTTTATTATTAAGTCTTGCACATTTATTTTTCCAAACCCAAAAATATTTGCTCCACCAAGAACAACTAATCTCACACAATTAACCGGAAATGAATTCGATTAGACACCGAGAAACGAACTTTTAACGAGTAAAATCTCTTATATTAAAAGGCAAACAACATAAAGCATCCTTCAAGGCTATTACTGCTCTCAGCCTTATAACTGAACCATTGCAGCTACTACACATGGATTTATTTGGTCCTAACTCTATTAGGAGCATTGACCACAAACAATTCTGTCTGGTGGTAACTGATGGATATAGCAGGTTTACGTGGGTTTTCTTCATGGCTACCAAGAGTAAGACCTACTCAATTCTTAAAGATTTTATTACCCTTATAGAGAACCAGTTGTCCAAGAAGGTTAAAGGTATTCGTTGTGATAATGGAACCGAGTTCAAAAATAAAGACCTCATAGCACTTTGTAATTATAAAGGCATCAAAAGAGACTATAGTGCAACAAGAACTCCTCAACAGAATGGCGCGACAGAAAGAAAGAACAGGACTCTAATAGAAGCAGCAAGAACAATGCTTGCCGATTCCAAGCTTCCAACCATGTTCTGGACAGAAGCTGTTAATACTACAAGTTATGTTTTGAATAGAGTTTCTATTACAAATCCTCACAAGAAGACTCCTTATGAACTCCTAACAGCCAAAGTTCCAAATATTGCTCATTTGAAGCCATTTGGGTGTCTTGTCAACATTCTGAATACTAGTGACTATTTGGGGAAGTTTGATGGCAAGGCAGATGAAGGATACATTGTGGGATATTCAGCTCACTCTCGGGCTTATCGTGTCTACAATCTCCAAGCCAAGCGAGTAATTAAAAACTATAAATCTCAGGTATTTTGAGGAGAAGTCAAACATCCAAGGCAAGGGTCCTGAATGGTATTTTGATCTTGATTATCTTAGTGATTCATTAGGATATTTTCGTTTCAAAACTAACCATGATGCAGGTCCACAAGTGTTGGCAACTCCTAGTACAAGTGCTCACTCTAGTCTTTCCGAAACAGATGACAAGGATGATATTTTTGTTGTTCCATCCTATTCCACCACAGTCTCTCCTACTCCTCCTAGTGATGCAACTCCATTGGATGTATTGGATTCACAAGTAGCTCTTGACACTTTACTCAAACAACAACAAGAGGCTACTACAGCAGCTGCTCAAGGTGGCTTTGAGTTTCCCTTCAATACGCCTACTGACAAAGCTGCTCCTAGTACTCCAACTACTACTCCTAGGGCTAGTTTAACACCTATTGGTAGTCCGGCTAGTGAGCCTACTTCTCATACTATATTCTCCAGTCCTTCTGACCTGGGGAACCATCAAAAGAAGTCTTCTACCAAGCTGGATGATATTCATAAACAACCAATAGATGGCATTTTCAATGCTGCCTCGTATGATGATGACTTTGTTGGGGATCTTAATAACTTGGCACCAGAAGTGGAGGTAGCTTCCAATCCAGTGTTGTAATCACACAAAGATCACCCTACTACTCAAATCATTGGAGATCCTGGTTCAACTGTCAAGACACGCATAATGCATAAGAAGGCCACGTCTGATCATCATGCTCTTGTGAGCTATATTGAAGATCAAAAGCGTAATAATCATACGGACTTTCAACATTGTTTGTTTGCTTGTTTTCTTTCACAGGTGTAACCTAGATCAGTCTCTCATGCTCTTGAGGATCAAAGTTGGGTGGAAGCTATGCAGGAGGAAATGTAGCAATTCTTGTTTCAGAATGTTTGGATCCTAGTTGACTTGCCGGATGGAAAGACAGCCATTGGTACCAAATGGATTCTCAAAAACAAGAAAGATGCACGGGGTATTGTGGTGAGAAATAAGGCGAGATTGGTTGCACAGGGTCATACACAACTTGAAGGCATTGATTACACTGAAGTTTTTGCTCCTATTGCTAGGGTTGAGGCCATTCGTCTGTTTTTTGGCTTTTGCTTCCTATATGGGTTTTACAGTTTTTCAGATGGATGTCAAGAGTGCATTTCTCTATGGAAAGATTGATGAGGAAGTTTATGTCACTCAACGTAAGGGCTTTGTAGATCCACTTCATCCCAAGAAAGTTTACAAGGTGGTCAAGGCTCTTTATGGACTTCATCAGGCTCCTAGAGCTTGGTATGAGCGTCTCTCAACTTTCTTGTTGAAACATGGCTATAGAAGAGGCACAATTGACAAAACAATATTTCTTAAGAGGAACACCAAGGACATTATCCTTGTTCAGGTGTATTTGGACGATATTATTTTTGGTTCTACTAAAAAGGAATGGTGTGATGAGTTTGAACAGCTGATGAAGGGTGAATTTCAGATGAGTGCTATGGGAGAGCTTACATTTTTCCTTGGTCTTCAAGTCAAGCAACAGTCGGGTGCGATTTTCATAAGTCAAGATAAATATGTTCATGAGATCCTTCAGAAGTTTGACATGGATCCTCTTAGACCAGCAGCAACACCTTATGAAGTTGCTAAAGTCAAACTCAAGAATGAGCCAGATCCTCCGGTAAATGTTCACATGTACAGGTCTATGATTGGCTCACTCATGTATTTGACTGCATCACGTCCGGATATCATGTTTGCAGTAAGTGCTTGTTCTAGACATCAGGTGGCTCCAATGGTTTCTAACTTGAGTGCAGTCAAGAAGATTTTCAAGTACATCAAGGCTCAACCCAAGCTTGGCTTGTGGTATCCTAAAGAATCACCTTTTGTTCTTGAAGCATATAGTGATAGTGACTATGCAGGTGCTAATAATGACAGAAAATCTACTACTGATGATTGTCAATTTTTGGGTCAACGACTTATTTCATGGCAATGCAAGAAACAGACGATCGTAGCTACTTCTTCAATAGAAGCTGAATACGTTGCTGCTGCTAGCTGTTGTGGACAAGTTTTGTGGATCCAAAATCAGATGCTGGATTATGGGTTCAATTTTATGAACACCAAAATTTTCATTGACAATCAAAGCACTATATGCATTTTGAAGAATCCTGTTTTTCATCAACGTACAAAACATATTGAAATTCGACACCATTTTATACGGGATGCCAATGAGAAGAAGTTGATACAGGTTCTTAAGGTTCATACGGATGATAATGTTGCTGATCTGTTGACTAAAGCCTTTGCTGGTCCTCGGTTCAACCACTTGGTGGTTCACATTGGGATGGTCAATCCTTGAGACCTAGGATTGAGGGGAGGCTAAGCCTAAGGGGAGGCTTAGTGTACATATTTATTTGCACAGACTAACATATTGGTAGATTTTAACAACATATTGAATCGGTTCTGGTGGTGTGTGTTACTCCTAGTGGAGGTTTTTGCTCACTTCTGATGGTTGTCTTCATTCATGACTGGCTTCTAGTCCTTAATGGTTAGCTTCTAGTCGTTCTTGGTTGGCTTCTAGTGGATAAAAATCCTTCTTTGTCATGAGATGGTTGACTTCTGGTCTTGGTTTGGGACACTGTTCACTTTGTTGACTTCTGTTGACCACATTCTGCTTCTAGTGTTGACCAATGTGCGCTTTGACTTTTAGTCAACGCATGCAACTTCGGGTATATATCCTCTTATTTAACTTTGGTAAATTGTGATTTGCAAATAATGTTAAAAAGGGGCAAGTGGTTAATTTGCATTAACTGCCTAATTTGAAAAGGCAACCCCCATTATTAGGGGTCAATGAACAGTTACTAAGACCATTATTTATGGTCAATTCACCCCCCTTGAATCATTCATCACAATCATAACATACACACATCCGCTCCTACTCTCTCAAACCTTAACAAATCATCATTCATACCTTCTAATCAACATCAATGGCTGCCCTGGTATACCAACCTGCTCACAATAAGGTCGCTTATCTAGGAGATGGTCCACACCGTGATGAGTTCACTGACATTCTGGAATTCATTGAGGCTTCTAACCTCAGGAATGCTTTTACTGTGTGTCCCATTGTTTATGATAGTGTGATTCGTCAGTTTTGGGCTTCTGCTCGACTTTTGGCTGTGGTTGGTCGTCCGCGTGAACTCCATGCTACCATAGATGGACATTCTTATGTGGTTAGTGAAGCTTCTATTCGGAGTTCCCTTCATCTTCAAGATGAAGGTGGTGTTGTTTCCATCCCTAATGCTGAGGTTTTGGAGGGGATGGCTGCTATTGGGTACAACCATGGGGGGAAGTTTAACTTCCAAAAGAATCGGTTTTCCCCCTAATGGAAGCTTCCAGTGCACTTTTTGATTCATTGTTTAAGTCCCAAGTCTGGGAGTTGGGATGCTTTTCCTACTCCTTTGGCTACTGGTCTAATCTGCATAGCACAGGGTAGGGTATTTAATTTCTCTCGTTATTTGTTTGATGGGATGGTTAGCAATCTGTTTAGTGCTGGTTCTAGGAAGAAATTTCTGATGTATCCTAGGTTTTTACAGCAGATACTTGTTTGTCTACCTCGTAATAGGGAGGTGTATGAGCCTTCTAAGCTTACTGCTAAAGTATACTATAACATGGCTCATGGGTTTAGCGGGGAGTGGAGGCCCCTTACTAATGCAATTTTGGGCCTTGCTCAAGGTCCTCCTGATGTTGTCCCTCCGGTTGAACAAGCCGAGGAGGAACCTCAATTAGGTGATGACCCAATGGAGGAAGAGCATCCTGCTGATGGTGCAACTAATGTGGGTGTGGAAGAGCCGGTTGAGGAGGTGGTGGTTCAAAGGCCATCCACTTCCAATGGTGCTCCTTCTTCAATGCCACATTCGTCTCCATTTGTGGATACTCCCCCTCCTAGTCCTGTTCCACACTCTTCTGCTAAGACTTCTAGTGCTAGTGCTCATGATGCTGACCCTTTTATTGCTTCTGGTTCCAATGACGCCTTCCCTGACCCAAGTCCTCTTGGTGGGAAAGCGGAGGAGCCTGTTACACTTACTTCTTTACTTGCTCTCATGCACAGGTACCATGAACGGATTCTTTCCTTGGAAGCAGATTTGAATCAACATCGTAAGCTTACCCGGGAATTTGTTCTTCCCATGGCTGATTGGATTAAAGCCTTAGAGACACAACAGAGGTGAAGGAAGAAGCATATGGTTTAATCTGATTCTGATGAGGAGGTTGAGGATCTTGTTGAGGATGCTTTGAATTTGTTGGCGAAGGCTGCCTTTGTTGATAAGTTGTATGATGATCTACCGATTCCTCCTACTTCCTCCAGCATTCCTTCTCCTGCTGCTGTCCCTACACCAAAGGAGGATGTTGCTGGTCCTACTGCTGGTTCCACTGCTGGCCCATCTCATGATCCAAAGGGGAAAGCCCCCATGATTGATGCTCCGTCACCCCCTCGCAAGCGTACACGCAGACAACTTGAGGAGGATAGGTTGGGTGATGAGGCTGCTCAAAGGATGCAAGCAGAAATTGACCAAGTTGCTCTGGCTGAGGAGGAAGCTCTTTAGCAGCAGAGACGTGAACAGGTGCAGCATGATGCTATGCATTGGGATGATAGCGATTGGATGCGGGTGTTGACTATTCTTACCACGGATTATTCCCAGTTTACTGATCTCTTGGGTTCTGATGTGAATGAGCATAACTGTATTCCTCGAGCAATGGTGTTAATGCGCAAGCAACAGTTGGCGCTTGCTGCACAACTTCGTGAGAAGCGTAAGAACAGGCCTTTGACGAAGACTGAGGAGCGAAAGCAGATGCAGCAGTATGTGAAGTATCAGTCGGCTGCTTATTTCACTACTAGTTGGACGTGGGAACGGGTTCGGGCATTGTCTTTTGATGAGCTTAAGGCGCTCTATGAACGAATGATCAAGCATCAGAGCACCCCAATTCCGGAGCGTTTCATTTATCGTCCTCCTTCACGTGTGGTGCCTACTTCTCAACCTGCTGTTGCTACTGGTTCTACATCTGATCCTCCTCTTGGTTCTGCTGCTATTCCATCGGTTGTTGATGTTTCTACTGTTGGTACCACCCCTACACCTTCGGTTTCTCCTCCTGTTTCTTCTCTAGGTCCTACTACCACCACCACCTATGCTACAACTACCACCACCACTGCTACTCCTGCTACGGCATCACCATCACCACCCGTGCCTGGTCCTCAACCTATTCCTTCTTCTGGTGCAGCTCCTGTTGATCCTTTGGATGGGCAAACTATTGATTCTACTTCTACTGATCCCACTCCTGCTACTAAGGTAAAGGTAAAGGTTGAACCCTCGCCTCGTGCTCCCAACCCTCGCCGTTCCATCCGCAAGCAATTGGCTAGACGTGCTAGACGTGGCAAGTCTGTTCCCTATGAGAAGCGTGCTCCCGAAAATCTTATTGATGCAGCTTCCGATAGTGAATCCGACTTGCCATTGGGTAATGGTTCTCTTACTGGTTGGACGGTTATACCTTCTACGACTCTACCGGGTACTGTCTCTCATAGGATTACTCTTAGCGATGGTTCTGTTCGGTTTGCTTCGGGTTTGCAAGGTATTTTGTCCTGGGCGGATCGTAAAGATCTTATGGCTTTATATGGGTTTGTGGATGCTGGTATGCCTGTTCATCCTAGTGATGTGCCCTCCTGGCCTGGTCTGCGAGTGTGGGCTGATTTGAAGATGATGCTTGATGCCCCTCCCCATGCTCCTGTTTCTGGTGTCTGGAAGGACCAGCCACAATGGGTCATCCAGCGATGGAAGTTATATGCTGGTTGTGGTGTGCATGTGTTAGAATTGGAGTCTGGTCTTATGGTGTTCATGCTCACAGATTTGGATTATCCGTTGACGATTTCTTCGATAGACGCCATGCTTGCTTGTCACGTGCAGATTTCTAATGCCCCTTCCGGGAATGAGTCTTCTATTGCAACAACACTGGTGGAAGGGATCCAAGCTCGTTTGCAAGCTGATAAGGTGGCTGCTTCTGGTCTGTGATATGGTTGGTTTGTAAGTTTTTATGTTTATTGTTTTTTGTTTATCTGTTCATACTGCAATTCTTTTCACCAATATGTAAAGTGATTGGTGACTTTCATTCATTATAGTTAAAAAAAATAATAATAATAATACTTTTTATATAATATCTACTTATACTTTAAACACATCATGGATTTTACACTTATGAATACAATACCATCTGCTGATTCAAACTTTGGGTTCCTGTTGCTGATTCACACTTGTGCTGGTTGCTTGTTTCATCTGGTGTTGGACTTGGTGCTCACAACAAATGGTCCTCAACTCACCATGTCTAACCGACAAGAAAGAGTTGATTCACCTTGAGGGTACGGCTCCTGGTGTGATTCTCAAATCCGTTTATGGTTGCCAGGTTACCCAAAACTGGATGGTTTTCACTTGCCATGGTCCTTGACTGAAAAGTGGCTAATCCAAGGGGGTACGGCTCTTGGTAAAGATTTTATTAAATCCGTTGATAGCTGTAATAGCTTGCTTAAAGCTATAGGGTTTTCAACTCACCGATGCTTCATTGCTAAGAGTTGGGGAGTCCAGAGGGGTACGACTTCTGGTAAAGACATATCAAATCCGTTGACGGCTGTGATGGTTTGCCTAAAATCATCAGGGTACCCCCACTCACCATTGATTCACGTTCTAAGAGTTGGGCTGGGTTCTGGTCTCCCAGGGTGATGCTTATTCCACCAGAAAGACTGGCTAGCCCAAGAGCGAGCAGCTACTTGGTAAAGGCTCATCAAATCTGCTCATGTTGCTGTAAAGATTCAACACGATGCTGATTTGTTTCATGCTTTGGAGAAGCTTCTAGTGTTCCATGTGGCGGCGGTTCTTATGTTTCTTATCTTGCTGATGCTGTTGTTTCTTTTGCTGTTTCAATCCTCAAGCTTTATTGAACGTTTTACCCGGAAACTTGAACTCAACAGGTCAAATTCAAGTTTAGGGGAGGATTGTTAGGACAATTGGAATAGTTCATTGTAATAGGTAGACTAGGAGGTATGTAGTTCCTCCTGGTCATAGTAGTAGTAGGAGCAAGTCGTGCTCCTGGTCCTAGTTAAAGTCAAACTTTATTATTTATTTATTATTCTGTTAGGATATGCATGAGATATGTTAGGAAAGGATATGCATATCAGTTTTACACGTTTTGTTTAATGATGTATTAGGGTTTCCTTGTAGTATAAAAGGAACCTTTGGCAGAAGGGTTAGACACACCTTCATCAAACGTAATTCTAGTGATTATCAATATTAGAAATCCTTAGAAAGGATCCAGTCATTATAGTTATTCTGTTCTTCTTTATAGTATTTGTATTCCGCACTTATATTGTGTATAGAGTCTCTCTGTGAATAGACTTGTGATTATAGAAGTCGTTCACCGTTCCTGACAGGCTGCAAGATCCACATCTAGTGGACCCAACACAGGCAGTGACTTAGCTTTTTCTATCTTAGATTTCTTTTCATTCTCTTTGGACAATTGAGTGTTACTTTGCTTTCTACCAAGATCTTTAAGCACTTGTTTTTTAGCCTGTGTCTTTTTAGAGACCTCCTTCCCAACATTTTCGTCTACCACAATTGTTTCTTTTGCTTGTTCCTTGTTAGACCTTCCTCTTTTACCAGGCTCTTGTCTTAGAACTTGAATTTTAGATAACATATCTCCCTATATGATGCCTTTAGCATCTAACTTCCCGACATTCTTTTTCAATAATTTCACCCTTATAGCATCAAATTTTGTAGTCTTTGCTTCGGTTTGAATTTCAGCTGATAGCGGAATCTTTGTATATTTTTCATGTTGTTCGACAATAGGTTGTGCACTCAATGGAGTGTTTCCTTTCAAAGTTCTTGTGTAGTTTTTCGGTAACCTCAATTTCATACTATGAAAAGGTTCAATAATTTGGACTTTTTGAATTTGGGGAGATTTTGGTGCATCTTCAATTAAAAAACTTTTTGGCAAGTTGTCTTCTACTTCAGCTAACAAAGGTAGTTTCATAACTGAGTAGTCCAAAAGCTGTTTGTTTACTTCTTCGATAGAAGGAAATTCGGTTATTAAACTGTTGATTTCTTCAATTCCAATTGAAGGAAAGGTAGCTTCTTTGAATATTTTAGAACCTGTAATTAAAACAATCAAAATAATCAATAGTTTTTTTATGAAAAATAGAATAACTTGTTGTTAGTGCATCATAGTTACACTTTACTGCATCATAACATTTTGTTAACTAGTCATGCATTAAGCTTTATTGATAGTTCACACTCCAGTGCATTACTAATTTAAAAACACAATGATGCAGTGAAATTATAGACAAGATAAAAAGGATCAAATTAAACACATTTTATTTTTTTAGAAAAACAATATAATTTGTTTTTAATGCATCATAGATACAGTTTTACTGCATCATATTGTTTTGTTAACTAGTCATGTAGTGAATTGAAAAGAGAACCCAAACTCCAGTGCATTACTATGATAAAAACACTATGATGCAGTTGAATTAATCGACAAGATTAAAAGAGTGTTTGTAATTTTACTTTCATCTGCTCCCAGGATTTCATCAGATTCCATTCCACCTTGCATTTCATTGTCTTCCATTCCACCTTCTGTATCCATCTCTGTGTCCATGTCAACGTGAAACACTTCTTCCTCACTATCAAAGAGTAGCGTTTGCGATTGATATTCAAGGAATGAATCATCATAAATGACGATAGCTCCATTTTTATTGTATATTTCATCACATATTTCAGGATTTGCACAATCTGTTAATTAAGAATCAAACTTTTTAAAAATACTTGATTGATATTTTCTTTATAAACCAGTTTGCATTATGTTCTTTAACTAGTATATCATAGACTATAATGCTAACTACATTAGAGTTTAGTTTATTACTAGTTAAATAAACCTTATGAGGCGCCCAAATTGTAGCATTAAACATAATTACCTATTCACATTAAACCCAAAAAATAGATAATTTTTAAGTTTTTTCTAGTTATATTACAGACATTCAAAAGTTGAATTCAGAATATACAATCCAAGATAATAATATTAGTACAAAAGCAAGAGAAGTGTTAGCTTTTATTTACTTTTAGGGGATTTCTTTTTCCCCACTTCTAATTTTTTAGCGGTGATGTTGTTGCTCCTTTGGTTGATGTTGTCGCTTTTGGCGCCTTGTTCCCCTCTTCCAATTTTTTAGCGGGTGATGTTGTTGCTCCTTTGGTTGATGTTGTCGCTTTTGGTGCCTTGTTCCCCACTTCCAATGTTGCTGCTCCTTCCGTTGATGTTATCCAAGTTGGCCCCTTGTTCCCCACTTCCAAATTTTTAGTGGGCGATGCTGCTGCTCCTTCCGTTGATGTTGTCCAATTTGGCCCCTTGGTCTGATAGTTTGTCCAATTTATGGTAGTTGACCTTGTCCTTCTCGTCATTTTTCGTGTTGAGTTTGGGGTAGAATTTCCTTCCTCCATTGAACTAAGCGAGATATCTTCATTGGTCTTCCCACCATCAATATGGACATCGGTCACAACATCGGCATTCTTATTCGCCACATCAGAGTTTTGCAAATCACATGCAGTTGCACCATCATTACGAGTAGCTTCAGTTGCACCATCATTCTCGGTACTGTGATTCGCCCCATCAGACATGCCTTCATACAAGTCTTTTAAAAATGATTTACGTTTTTCCTCAAACGTCTTAAATTCTTCATCGTGTGGGCATTCTTCCAAAGCAATCTTAACCTTCTGTTTGTTACTTTCAAACACTTCCTTAATCTTTGACAGTGAGTCATTCAAAGCAATCTTTCATATCTTGCATGATTTTTAAAAAAATATATTATGATGCAGTGAATAATAACTATGATGTAGTTTTTAAAAGTTTTAATGGTCACTTGGATAATAAATATAACATTATACCTACCTACCTGCCCGCAAACACATTTTCGAGATATGAAACCTATGTTTAGCCTAATTCACCCTTATATTTAACAAGTGACTACATGCTGCATCATAACTCAAATTAAGGTGCATGAAACTAAAGAACTAAAATAAAATTAAAAGACAACCTGCTGCATACACATTTTTGATATAATATACAACCTATAATTTACCCTACATGCTGCATAACAACTCAATTAAGTTTTTAAGCCCGGCAAATTTGCTGGTGCATACAGTTGGACAGAAAGTGTACGTTGCTGGTGACTATGCTATTACAGTGACTTTATATGGCAACTAAATGTCACAAACTTCTACCCAACCTCAATACTAGCAACCCTAGACCTATACTAACCTAATCACCTTGCTGATGTCCAAGATTCAAAACCAGAAACACAAAGACAAGGGATCCAAACCAACTATATGCTTAAGACATAAAATGGGAACAAACTTGAAAACTTGCAACTTCTAATTTTCACTCTATGCTAAACAAATAAAATGCCAAGTTCTTCTACTCAAGGCTAATGAGGATGTTCTTACACTTTTTAAGTCACAAAAGTCTCGCATATTGCAGTTAATAAGCAGATCCAAACACCCCTTTAGCTTGTAGATTCACAAAATTATCAAAAGAATTCAATGTTTTAAGCTAAATCAAATAGAATAAACACAATAATCATTCAAGATAACCTAGAGTAACAACTTTATAATAGCCTGGTGCATCAAACTAAAGAACTAAAATCCAATCTACAACCCAGTGCATCATAACTCAAATTAATGTGCATCAAACTAAACACCTAAAATTATTTAAACATATCACCCTATGTTACAGCAGCAAAATGAAACTTAGTTTTTACCTGACTTGTTTTTTTATCTAAATTGTATAAGATCCTCGTCTGGTTGACTTGTATTTCCAATATGTTTCTTTTTCTTTGTCTTGTCAACCTTCTTCTTGGGAGGAAAGAACTCATAACCTTCCAAGATTGAAAGTTTCCCGAAACCTTTCATATCATTCATTTCTTCATTCTCTCTTTTTTTCAACAACTCGGTGTTCCATCCTTTGAAAACAGGTGATGTTCTTTCCACAGTTATAGTTGGTGAGATTGTGGAGCTGCAGTATAGAAGCTACAAAAAAGGAAGTGATGTAGTTAATATAGGAAATGATGCATTTAATATAAGGAAGAACTATTATGTTTTATCTATATATGATGCAGTGAAAAAGGTATTGATGCAGCAAAAATAAGATTAAACATACTAAGAAGTTTAGAAGCATTAAAAAATTGTACCGCCAAAAGAAGTTTGGAAGCACCGAAATAACCTCCTGGTTTTGTTTTCCATATCTTAACTCCTGACCGAATGCATTTTAAAGCATATCCACACCAATCATTGTTTTGAAAATCTTCAATATCTCTTAAGGTAGGTAAGAATCTTTGATTGATTGTGCCATCCTTATTACCCCCAACCACAATATTGATAAACACCACTAAAAATCCAACTTTGAATTCCCAACCCGTTCCGGTCAAACTACAAACATGATCATCAACTATGGATATATGAGGCCTTGGCTCTTTATCCCCTCCCCATGGAGTTGTAGCTCTCCAATCCGTTGTTGTTTTTTCTTCTGTCGTTGTAGCTCGAAGAGAAATAACTTCTTTCTCTCCCATGGGTATTCCAAGCATTTCATGAATTAATTCCTTTGTCAACTTAATTTGTCTTCCATCATCTGTGTGTATTGTGTCCGTATCACAATCAAAGTTAAACGCAACCCAATACACAAGCTTTGATGGAATGGAAGGGTAATCAAAATTATTATAATATTCTCCCAAACTTATTTCTCTTATAGTCTCAACGTGGGCGCTTGTTAAAGATTCCAATACACACTTCAAATGATTAGATGATATTCTTGAATTAATATTATGAAAAGTAACCTTTTTTTACCATCAGAATCCATATTTTCATCATCAATCGATAGAGGTGCTTCCTCCAATACATCATCATTACTAACCTTCTTTTTTCCTTAAATAGCAACTTTCTGTTTTACAACAGCTATTTGACTATCGTGAATATCTTTATTCCCCTTTGCCATTTTCTTTTTCCCAACCAACTTATCTACACCTACTTCAGTGTTTGCCATTTTCTTTTTCCCAACCAACTTATCTACACCCACTTTAGTGCATTTCTTTGCCATTTTCCCAACAACATCTACGTTGTTTACAAGACTCAATATTTTACCCTTCAACTTATTTACATCAACAGGTGACGGGGCATCACTCACATTTTTTACTGCTGCATCAAAGAATAAAATTAAGTGCATCACACCAACACAAGTAACTACATCAAGTACAAAACTAAAACAAACCTACTGTACATAATGCAAAAAATAACTGCATCATACCAAACTAATGCAACCCAAATGTAGATTTACTGCATCACAATTTAAATTTCAGTACATCACACCAATGCAAATAACTACATCAAGTACACAACTAAAAAAACCTATTGTAAAAAAACTACTCTACATAATGTGTAACACCCCATTTTGATAATGGAATGTCACGCGTAATTATGGCGTGTCATCAAAGCATACAAGGATAAATGTATAAAACATTACATGACCATAGGGATAACCGGAATCAAACATCGGTTCCCAAACACAAGCCCAAAACATAATAAAGCAAAAGAAATGAATGAAAGACTACACAAGCATAACTATATGAAGGCAAAAGGAAAAGAAGTCTCTAGCAGCTTCCATCCTATGCACGTCCTCCAAATACTCGAGTCTTTCCTAGGGTACCTACCATTTTGGGACATGGAAAGGAAAGTAACGGCTGAGCAAAACTCTTAGTGCACGGATATAGACATAGTATGAATGACTAAGCATAATTGATGAGACTGCTTTTATACATAGTCTCATCGTCCAAATCAGGCTTAAAATGCATAAAATATCATCAAAATACCCAAATATATGCTTGTGTTTGTTGCTTGTGTAATTTAGGTACGGATATTGAGAAAATGACAAAAGATCACAAGAATCACGCAAAAACGAACACGGGAAACGAAGCCGCACGATGAACCAAGCCCTAGTGAGGAATTTTCCAAAGAAAACCCTTGAAGATTTGAAGAATATTGAAGATTGGTCCTCCAAGTTTGAAGAATTGACACTTTATACCCTTGTATCTTCATAATTACAAGTTTGGTCCCTAAAGTTTGTCAAAATTACAAAAAAGACCCTTAACTTTGAAGAATTGGCAAATTTAGTCCCTCATCAAATCTAAATTGTCAAATATGGTCCTCCAAGAAGTCAACCAACAAGTCAAAGCCCTAAAGTTTGAAAACATGTCAAAATCAGTCCTTGGAATATGAAGAAATTGCAAGATTAGTCTTTGTTCCTATAAACTTCAACTTGAAGGACTGAAAGTGCCAAACTGACAAACTTATTTACAAAGGAATGGAAGGTTTTGGCTAATTTATACAAAGTGAAGACATAGAAAACATGAGGGGGCATTCCTGCCAAGACAAACAAATCCCACCACCCAACCAACCACTGACACGTCATCAGACCCGACCCACCCAAACCGTTTACCCAAATACCCAATACCCAACCCGGTTGACCCAAAAATAATAATACGTTTATTATTAAACGTGTTTTCCCTTTTTCCCCTTAAACACAATTACCCTAAACCTAAAAAAATCAAATTCACGTTTTTCTTATGAACCCTAATCTTCCCCCCCCCAAATCAAAAGTTCATAATTAATATCTAATCTAATCCAGATTAGTAATTGAAGAAGGATTAATCCAAGCCCCACTCTTAATTCCCCATCACTCTCATCCGTGGTCCCCAAAACCCCACCCACTCACAAGAAAACAAGAGAAGGCAGAAGATCAATGGCTTGTAGGATTTGCTTATCACCTACGCCAAATCCAACGTTCAAGATTGTTTCCTCACAGCCTGTCCATCACAAAAATCCAAACGAGGGTCACATGATTTTCAAGACGAGTTCAAAAAGAGGATCAAGACCAGCATATTCGTTTTTTGAACGAATCTTCAAAGGGTATTTCTGGGTTTCATTTAATTAGGGTTTACAATTTTTATTATTTTTTCTTTTCTAGAACCATCCGAGCCCCCCTATAAATGAGGACCAATCTGTGGTATCCCATTTTTTTCTTGTCTCGGATTTTATGTAAAACCCTTTTTTTTATGAATGAAAAGTTGGCAGTTTTTTAATTGAATCCGAGTTCCAGTTTACATTATGCTTTTATGATTTAAGATTGTGTTATTTAAATTCGAGTTGTGAAGTTTTTGTTTAAGTTAATCAGTAAGTTAGAAAAGTGTTTTCAAAAATTTGTGGTGTTAATTTATCATCAATTTTTAAGATTTAAGTTGATTATTTTTTTAGTTTGAGTTGTGAGTTGTTCCAGGTTTAAGTTATTATAAGTTTCAGTTATACTGAAAACATTTGAGTGTTCAAAAAAAAAATATATATAAAAAAAAAAAAAAGGACTTATTTTTATTGTGCACTTACTGAGTCAAGACCTCAGGTCTTGATTCTTGGATCTATTTTTTTTTTCTTAGCAGCGTTCTTATCATACGGGGTGCTTCGGTTCAGTTGTTGAACCTCAACGAACCACCCCATCTCTCATTTTATTGTCCAAGTACCCCTGCCTCACCTAGTTGTTGGTAGAGGTCAGGGGAGCTTAGCTGGCCCTTGTTGGATGTAAACAAGGGCAGGTATCGCCAACTCTCCCCTTCCTTTTTTTACTTTAGTTTGCTAAGTGTTCTTGTGAGTATCTGTTTATCAAGTTGCTGGATTGATTTTAGATTAAACGAATTGTGTGAATTTATTTAGTAGTACAAGCAGTAGAATACTTAGGTTTATCGTTTGGTTTTAACTGGTAAAAGTGGTAACAAAAATAAGCTCACTTAGGGTTAAGTATAAGCTAGTTGCGTTATTTAAATCTTAGCCTAAGTTGGTTTGTTACTAAGTTTTCATATGCTTCCTGCTTAATCATTCTAGGGTTCTGGTTGTTTGATTCTGCCAAGTATCTTTGATTAAATCTTTGAACAAAACCGTGCTTGTTTATTAAAATCAGTTTAAGTTGTAGATTGCTAGGTATCAATGACTACTTTGAAGATTTGAAAAATTTCAAATCTGTGCTTTCTGATAACTTAAAGAGTCGACTGCTTACTTGACTGGTGTTGAGTTTGTTTTTTTTATTTGAGTAAGTTTTCTGAGTTGTTTGAGAAGCATCATCCGTAAGATTTCTGAAGTCTAGTTGCTTTAGTCCAAACTGCTTGAAGATTGGTAGTACAAGAAGTCAACTTAGGAATTCTTTATAGATTATTTGCATTTTCATAGTTAAAATTTGTATCGGTTACGTTCAATTGTGGAAGCTAAGTCTTGGTTTTAGTTGTCCTGTTTGAGTATTCTGCTCGTTTATGCAATTTGCCTGCTTGTTTGTATCAGTTTCATTGTGCCGTGCTTGGTCTTTGGTTTGCCGCCTGCTATACACCCCCACACGCCAACTGCGGGTGAGGGTTTGATTGTCCAATATAAGAACCAAGCTCAACAAAAGCTTAGAACGCACACAGGGGGCATTTGCCCACCTTTTCAACAAAAAAGGAGAACAGGAAAGAGGGTTCAGGTCTGAGACCTGTTTTTGGATTCGTCTAGGGTAATTTAGGCTTCATGCTTGACGAGTATTTGTGTTTTTGGTAAGTTGAAGTCTGTGTACAAGTTTTAAAAAAAAGAGTAAAAAGAAAAAAATATTTTCAAAAATTGGGGTTCCACTAGACTCGAACCCACGACCTCCCGCTTAAATACACACACACTTACCGCCTGCCCTTGGGACTTTTACTGATTAAGTCTCAAGGGACCAGCTATTTAAACCCTTTTTATTTTGTACTTCTTTAATAATCCGTAGCTTATTGTGATCGTTTCAGCTTATTTGATTAGATTTTTTTGGCTAGCTTATTTTTCCTAGATTTTGTTGAGTATTTCAGACTTTTCTGTTTTAAAATGTTATTTTTCTCTTTATTTAATTAATTATTAGGATTATTTTTAGATTAAATCTTAGAAAGTAATTTAAAAATATTAAACGGTAATAAAAAAATACAAAAAAATAGTTTTTAAGTTTCATTTTATATTGTTGAGGTTTACATTAGATTAAGTTTTCAAAAACTTTAATTTTTGATTTTATTTGATTTTAGGTTTTTTATTAAACTTTAAAAATTAATATAAAATTAATTAAGAGGTTTTAGAAACTTTAATTTACTTTTTCTTCTTAGTTAGAATATTTAGGATTTTTGAGAATTTTTTAGAATTTATTTAAGGACTTTTTATTTTTTGGAATATTTTAATATTATTTTATTCATAAAAAGTCAAAGTTTTATTTTTAACTTTTTTTTCATTTTTCCTAGATTCTAGACATTAAATTAGGAACTTTTTCACTTTCCAATTAATTTTTAGGCTTTTCAATTAATTTTTAGAATTAATTTAAGATTTAATACATTTTAATAGTTTTTTAAGTTTTGAAAATAGTTTAATTAGCTTTTAATTTTTAGAAAAATACTTTTTAGTCTTTTAATTATATAAGTAAGTTATTAATTCAATAAAATTGTATTTTGGACATTTCTATTAATTATATTTAATTTTAAGGCTTTAAGTAGCATTTAAAATTGAATATTTAATTAATAAAAGGTTTATAAATATATTTGTTGGGTTTTTATACTTATTTATATCATTTTAGACTTTATTTTAGCATTTTAGTTTTGATTTTGTTTTTAGGGTTTAAAATTTTTAAATTTAGTAGTTTTTTACGACTTTACGTTTACGTCTTTTTCGTCGTAGTTTAATTAGTTTTCGTAACCGTCAATTCTTTCCTTTCTCATTTCTTTTTCAATTATCATAATCACAAACATCATAAATCAACTCTTAACACAACGCACTTGCCTCCTCGAGAACGAACTTAATTTGGGTCATAACTTAATAGCAGCGGAAATGTATAAGTCCTGAAAAACCTGGAACATGTTCATAAAACTGGTTTTATAGTTTGAAAAGCCTTATGTTTATCTTATGAAAACTGTTTTACATATTTTACCATTAGCCAATATAGGTCATGAAAATCCACCGTGCATGAATACTTGGAGGGGTGACCTCATCATGCAAAGTAGAGGGGCTGCCTCTAATTTAATATACTGGTTTTTGGGTAGGAGGGATTAGCTCCTTGTGAAGGATGCAAGGCACACACCACATTCACCATGAAATCCGGACTGAAAACATGTAACTAGGATGCACCCATACGCCCCACATGATAAATATAAATAAATGGTCAAAAGCTGAAGGGACGCCACGAGCAATCACTCCGCCGTGGTGAAGTCATAACATCAGTGCCTCTAATGTTATGGTTATGGTACCTCAATAACTCGGTGAAACTGGTCATGCATGTATATGGCTATAGGTAATCATATTTAAACATAAGAAATCAAACTCATACTTATACTACGGGAAATCAGTTGGCTGCATACGGGGAAATCCTAATAAGGAAAGAATGTCCATACTGAAAGGACGGGAATCCGTACCTTATGTCCAGTGAACGAGAACGATGAACTGCGAGAATCCTACTTCCGAAACACTAGTGCTACATAAATACGTACATGAAATAAGTATCTGCTTACTATATACATAGCTGGTTTTATATCATGTCTTAGCTTATTTTATGTGTTCTTACTATTTTACACTGTTTAAAGCCTTAAACTGTGTTAAATCCTATATTCTGTTCATTTTGATTAAGTATTTCTGATATTTCATGTGTTATTATACTTACTGTGTAATAATAAATAACTTTCCAAAAATAGCAGGTTTCCTTAAATAGAAAGTTTCCAAAAAATAAAAAGTTTCCAAAAATAGAAAGTTACCAAAAATAGAAAGTTTCCAAAAATAGAAAGTTTCCAAAAATAGAAAGTTTCCAAAAATAGATTTACTGCTTAAAATAGATAAGTTTCTAAAAATAGAAAGTTTCCATAAATAGATTAGCTGCCTTAATTAAATAAGTTTCCATAAATAGATTAGTTGCCTTAAATAAATAAGTTTCTAAAAATAGCTGGTTTCCATAATTAGAAATAAGCTGGTTAAATAAGCTAAGTAAATAAGCCTAAGTATTTTCATGATTATTTTCTAAGTCATATGATATATTATATAGTTTAATAATTATTTCATGTAATTTAATTAAACTATAGGTTATAATATTTAATTAAAGTATGACATGTTTTTAATTAAATATATTAAATACTTAGGTTAAAATATGTATTATTAAATATTAATAATATAACCTAAGTCATGCTAATTAATTAATTATATCCATGGTTTTTAAAATAATTAATTAATTATAAGTCTTAAATATTAATACTTAGGTTAAAATAATTTCATGATCATTAATAATTAGTTAACCTAAGTCATGTTATTAAATTAATTACATCTTTTATTAATTTAATTTTAACATAAGTTCATAACATAAAAAAAACTAACATAACCATGAACCGGATCTAAGCTTAAAAACATGAACCGGACATGAATCGACACCGTACCCCGAACCAAATCAGGGTACCCCTTGCTGCCGTGGGACCCACACGCACCAACCAAGACCATAAGGTCTTGGTGGTGGTCGGCTAGGCAAACCGAAACCCCCTTGGGGTCGGTTGCAGTCTACGGCCAAATCCAAAACACCCCTTAAATCGACCCTTTGATTTAATTAATCATCAAAACATGTTAGATCTATGTTTAATTAATATGTTTTTATAAAAACATCACATGTTCATAATTAATAAAAAGATTAAATTAAAAGAAAAGGTTTAAAAAGGTTTTACCGTATTCGTGGATCAAGAGAACGAAGAACAAACACGAACAATCAACAAATCTTCAAGATCAAAGATCAAAGAATCACCTTGTATGGTGATCCATGGGTGGCGGCACAAAGAGAGAAGGAGAAGGAGGGTTTTTAGGTTTTCTTAAAAATCTTCTGTAAAGATTAAATGAGTAGTGAAAAATATCCCTTTTCCTTTTTAGTGAAAAATTGATGGGCTAAGCCCATCCCTCCTCCTAAATTCGTGGTAATGGGGCCCACAAGGGTAACCCGAATGTTTTCCGTGTCTAATTAATAAGTTACACGTTCACGATTATTTGTGTTCGTGTTTTAAGTGTTCTCGTTACGTAAATATCGTGATCTAATATATTTAATTACGCTCGTAATAAATATATATATACGTAATTAATAATAGTTCGTGTTTTAATTACGTTCATGATTTCATGATCGCATGTTCGTGATTAATTTTTGTTAAATAATTATTACGTGATCGTGCATATAAAATACTTATCGTGTTCTAACACGTACGTAATACGTAAAATTCTAACACGTAATCGTAATCATGCTATATTAGGAAAGTTTTAACTAGTACGTATGATCCTAAGGGTACTATGCATGGTAAAAGCATGCGGGTTTTACAACTCTCCCCCCTAAAAAGAATAATTCGTCCCCGAATTATAGATAAAGTAACTGGAAGCGAAACATACCCGAATTAGACTGGAAAGGTATGCAAAATAACGGAAATAAAGGTGACATGGTAGAAGGGAACGTGGAACGTGACATGTCTTGAAAAGACATGGAACGTGACGTGACTGAAAGGACATATCAAATCGATAAGAGAAAAACGGATAAGAAGTCCGGATGAACTTGTCCGTTTCCAAGTGGCTTCCCTCTTGGAACGGTTCCTTCATAAGATCTTGACACGAATGATAAGTCTTGGTCCTCCTGACCTTGACTTGGAATACGAAGAAGTTCTTGGTTATCAACGTAAGGTAGATCCCCTAAATTCGATCGAGGGAAAAAGAATTAATCGTTTAAGAGTAACTGAAACGTTACGATGAAAGACAATCTGAATTAACTGTTAACTAGAAACGATGTGCGAGACATAAAGAAACGTAGTACGTGAAAATTTTTGAACGTGATACGTGAAAAATTTTGAACGTGCTACGTGGAGATATGGCGAGTGTAGTATGAGTAAACATATCGTGATCCATGATACGTGTAGCGTATCTTGATCATGATATGAGGAACGTGGAATGAACATGACATGTGAAACATATCGTGATCATAGAATATAATGGCGGTAACGACAAACGCTAGAAGGTGAGACATAGATTATGACGAGAAACGTCTATCTGAGGATAGGGAGTTATACCAAACTTGGGTCTGGTCTCTCAAGTTCTTGCAAACTACCCATAATGAAAAGAAATGAACGTAAAATCGTAAACCAAAATACGATCATGAACGTGAATAGTGTCATGAACGCGAGCGCGAAAACAAGTCGTGAAATTAGAACAAGGATGTGGACGTAAACAAGGAGCACAAATGCGAACCCTTGCATGTCCCTATTACTGAGGGATTATCAAGTGATCAGATGAGCCTTGGCTGGAACATGTTCGATAAATTTGTTTGTTCTGAAATCCTTACGGATGTAAGGATTCTGCAGACTTGATCAAACTGTTTGCAATAACCCAGATAGCATCATGCTTCATCTGAGTTTGCGTTAAACTGGTAACCAAATCCGTGGAGATCTTGTCCCATTTCTATTTACAATTTCAGATGATGAAAACATCCCAGTCTGTTGGTGTCCTATCTTAGCCTATTTGTATGACAGGTATAAAGATATGAACGTAACTGTATCTTGCTTCATCGAACTTGATACATAGGAGTTTGCGAAACCCTGAGTCTCTAAATCAAGACTTCTCCTAGCGTAGGATTTTCTAGAACACCTAATGTAGTGTAGGGTTCTCTCCTTTACGCATAAGCTGAGTCATGGTAAGATTAACCATAAAACCCATGTGATTCAGTGTGTTACTGTAATCAAACAGAATTGATATTGGAAAATTTTCCAGGGTAGAATTTCTCTTGTCATAGAGTTAGGCTTAGAGGAAATCAGGTTATCCTCAATGAAAACGCTGATGACTTTGTTTAGGAGTTCATGGAAACTCAATTATTAAGTCCATAATGCTGTTGGAGCATTGATGAGACTAAATCAAAATTATAAATCCAGCATGACCGAGTCGTGTACGAATAGCAGTCATGGACATGTCCTGCTGTTTCATTCGTCACTGTTGGCAGCATGATCATGAGTTCGATCTTGGAAAAGTGATTAACACCATACGGTTGATTGTACATGTTGTCAATATGTGGAGGAGAATAACGGTCATGGATGGTGATTTGTTTAAGTCAACGGTAGTCGACACATAATCTCATGGTACCATCCTTCTCCTTGTAGATTCTTCTGGAATGTATAGGAAGACTTTGGAATAATCAACTGGCTATGCATAAAAGAATTAAGTGGTCGTGTCTTACTGAGAGCTAGAAAATTTTAGCGACCATGGCTAACAACGCACATGCTTGTAAGCATAGATAATTTGTACAGATTTTCCCGATGGAAAATTAAGCTGAATGTATTCAGGAGCCCGAACATTACTGTACATAATTATGAGTCGTAGCATGGTGTGCTGTTCATAGTACATAATTAGGATAAAAATTTATCTCGTGTCTGTCCGAGGAAATGCGTTAGCAACTTGGATCTCATCATTAAGCTGACGTAAAACCTTCGTATACGTGGGAATACGAAAGGCGTCCTTCATGGTCATGAATATATAAACCATGGTGAAAGAATGAAAGTGACATCGGCAACGTGACAGTTCTCACTGATACGCTGATAATGGTATTGAAATTCTTGTGGCCTGATTAATACATGGCACAACAAAATGGATATACCCTTGGATGGTACCCTGAATTTCTTAGACATGTTCCATAGTTGGACGTGAGTCATGTGTCTTGACTCATGTCTTGGAACTATAAGCATGACATATGTCTTGACTGGTGTCTTGACATGTGTCTTCAGAAAGTATACGTGAGACATGTGTCTTGACTGATGTCTTGACATGTGTCTCGAGATGTGAAACAAATATAACCACAATATAAGGTTAATATGCCAGAATTGGCGTATCGGTTGGCCTTCTGATCATTTGTATGTCTGATCACGTCCGCGGCCGGAGCCTCGGTTGCGATTTCTAGGATAGTTTCTGTCATAGTAGTGGTTACTATCGTCCTGTCTTTCAGTTCCATGACGGTCATTCTCATGACCGTGATTCATGTAACTATTCAGCTGAGTGGCCGGCTGGTACCGGTTTGCACTCATATGGCTGAAATGACAACTGAATGACGTATGACATGTAACTAAGAATTAGGGACAATGATTGATGGAAATCGTCTGATGGTGAAGCATCTTCTCGTCCAATTTCTTTGCTCTGACGCCTTTGTCTTCGTCTTGTAGGATCTCCAGGTTGTGAACAGCATCAGCATCTCGTAGCGTCTCCGAACGTCAGCAACATCAACCTTTAGTAACATCTCCCAGTTATGAGCGGCATCAGCAATCTTGTAGAATATCAGCAATTGAAAATACGCCTTAGGTGATTCAAAATCGACTAGCGAATACTCGTGCAGTATTGCAAGTGAAATACACATGGATTTAGGTACGTGTAATACACATGGAATACGGTACAAGGAGTACACGTTGATGCACATGAAACGATCGGTATGGGGTCGATCATTTATCATGATCTAAAGAAAGTATATCATTTAAACGGTTAGGAAAACCATCATGATAACCTGGCAATGCCAGTATATACCTCATTCTGGTTGCATAGAGAAACGCTAGAGTGTGGTTACACAAAATTCAACGATGATTTGCCTGACAGCATGATCAATGAAAATCAACCATGACTATCATGAAAGCAGGATTCAATGAAATCTAACAATGTCTTGTAGGACAGCGTAAATAACAAAAGAGGCGTAAAACATAATCAACATGAAGACGGAATTATCATGAAGAAACATGAAACCATCTATCACGAAGAAGTGTATAACATAATCAGCATGAAACTGAAGTTAACCATGACAGTATGAAAACATACTTGACATAAAAACATAATAACTTATGAGGGGACATGAAAATTTTTTATGCCAATTTAAATCATGAGAAAAATTTTATGCATGAAAAACAGTGCATGAATGCGTAATGTAGTTTATGAAACCTTTATATGTGCGAGGGAACGCCTATGGGTCGGTTCCAAAACAAAAGACATGGCGAGGGGACGCCTATGGGTCGGTCCCAAAGTTAAAAGTTTCGATAAAAGCACATGCGACTAAATAGGGCAAGTCCTGTACCAACCATTACTTAGTCATAATCCCTGCAGCAATGATACATGAAACATAAATAAATGAAACTCATATGTCAAAACTTATCAGAAAAAAAATTTATGTGACTAATTATGAACTATTGGGGTTCAGTCCACATAGCCACTGTTCACGAGGAACATTATGCATGAAACAATGCCACATAACTAAATATGAATGGCGGTTGTCCATCCATATTAGCAAAACAATATCGATGAAAACATCAAGGTTAAAACCTCAAGGTGCTGAAAACATCATGGTTAAAACAACAATGCGCTGAAAACATCAATACGTAGAATAACAGACGTTGGCTTAGGAAGATCCTGGTGACTACCCACTAGTCACAGGTCGAGTTTTAGAGCCTACAGGTCGAAGCCTTGGCTCTGATACAATAATTGTAACACCCCATTTTGATAATGGAATGTCACGCGTAATTATGGCGTGTCATCAAAGCATACAAGGATAAATGTATAAAACATTACATGACCATAGGGATAACCGGAATCAAACATCGGTTCCCAAACACATGCCCAAAACATAATAAAGCAAAAGAAATGAATGAAAGACTACACAAGCATAACTATATGAAGGCAAAAGGAAAAGAAGTCTCTAGCAGCTTCCATCCTATGCACGTCCTCCAAATGCTCGAGTCTTTCCTAGGGTACCTGCCGTTTTGGGACATGGAAAGGAAAGTAACGGTTGAGCAAAACGCTCAGTGCACGGATATAGACATAGTATGAATGACTAAGCATAATAAAGACTTAATAGCAGCGGAAATGTATAAGTCCTGAAAAACCTGGAACATGTTCATAAAACTGGTTTTATAGTTTGAAAAGCCTTATGTTTATCTTATGAAAACTGTTTTACATATTTTACCATTAGCCAATATAGGTCATGAAAATCCACCGTGCATGAATACTTGGAGGGATGACCTCATCATGCAAATTAGAGGGGCTGCCTCTAATTTAATATACTGGTTTTTGGGTAGGAGGGATCAGCTCCTTGTGAAGGATGCAAGGCACACACCACATTCACCATGAAATCCGGACTGAAAACATGTAACTAGGATGCACCCATACGCCCCACATGATAAATATAAATAAATGGCTAAAAGCTGAAGGGACGCCACGAGCAATCACTCCGCCGTGGTGAAGTCATAACATCAGTGCCTCTAATGTTATGGTTATGGTACCTCCATAACTAGGTGAAACTGGTCATGCATGTATATGGCTATAGGTAATCATATTTAAACATAAGAAATCAAACTCATACTTATACTATGGGAAAACAGTTGGCTGCATACGGGGAAATCCTAATAAGGAAAGAATGTCCATACTGAAAGGACGAGAATCCGTACCTTATGTCTAGTGAACGAGAACGATGAACTGCGAGAATCCTACTTCCAAAACACTAGTGCTACATAAATACGTACATGAAATAAGTATCTGCTTACTATATACATAGCTGGTTTTATATCATGTCTTAGCTTATTTTATGTATTCCTACTATTTTACACTGTTTAAAGCCTTAAACTGTGTTAAATCCTATATTCTGTTCATTCTGATTAAGTATTTCTGATATTTCATGTGTTATTATACTTACTGTGTAATAATAAATAACTTTCCAAAAATAGCAGGTTTCCTTAAATAGAAAGTTTCCAAAAAATAAAAAGTTTCCAAAAATAGAAAGTTATCAAAAATAGAAAGTTTCCAAAAATAGAAAGTTTCCAAAAATAGAAAGTTTCCAAAAATAGAAAGTTTCCAAAAATAGATTTACTGCTTAAAATAGATAAGTTTCTAAAAATAGAAAGTTTCCATAAATAGATTAGCTGCCTTAATTAAATAAGTTTCCATAAATAGATTAGCTGCCTTAAATAAATAAGTTTCTAAAAATAGCTGGTTTCCATAATTAGAAATAAGCTGGTTAAATAAGCTAAGTAAATAAGCCTAAGTATTTTCATGATTATTTTCTAAGTCATATGATAAATTATATAGTTTAATAATTATTTCATGTAATTTAAATAAACTATAGGTTATAATATTTAATTAAAGTATGACATGTTTTTAATTAAATATATTAAATACTTAGGTTAAAATATGTATTATTAAATATTAATAATATAACCTAAGTCATGTTAATTAATTAACTATATCCATGGTTTTTAAAATAATTAATTAATTATAAGTCTTAAATATTAATACTTAGGTTAAAATAATTTCATGATCATTAATAATTAGTTAACCTAAGTCATGTTATTAAATTAATTACATCTTTTATTAATTTAATTTTAACATAAGTTCATAACATAAAAAAAACTAACATAACCATGAACCGGATCTAAGCTTAAAAACATGAACCGGACATGAATCGACACCGTACCCCGAACCAAATCGGGGTACCCCTTGCTGCCGTGGGACCCACACGCACCAACCAAGACCATAAGGTCTTGGTGGTGGTCGGCTAGGCAAACCGAAACCCCCTTGGGGTCGGTTGCAGCCTGCGGCCAAATCCAAAACACCCCTTAAATCGACCCTTTGATTTAATTAATCATCAAAACATGTTAGATCTATGTTTAATTAATATGTTTTTATAAAAACATCACATGTTCATAATTAATAAAAAGATTAAATTAAAAGAAAAGGTTTAAAAAGGTTTTACCGTATTCGTGGATCAAGAGAACGAAGAACAAACACGAACAATCAACAAATCTTCAAGATCAAAGATCAAAGAATCACCTTGTATGGTGATCCATGGGTGGCGGCACAAAGAGAGAAGGAGAAGGAGGGTTTTTAGGTTTTCTTAAAAATCTTCTGTAAAGGTTAACTGAGTAGTGAAAAATATCCCTTTTCCTTTTTAGTGAAAAATTGATGGGCTAAGCCCATCCCTCCTCCTAAATTCGTGGTAATGGGGCCCACAAGGGTAACCCGAATGTTTTCCGTGTCTAATTAATAAGTTACACGTTCGCGATTATTTGTGTTCGTGTTTTAAGTGTTCTCGTTACGTAAATATCGTGATCTAATATATTTAATTACGCTCGTAATAAATATATATATACGTAATTAATAATAGTTCGTGTTTTAATTACGTTCATGATTTCATGACCGCATGTTCGTGATTAATTATTGTTAAATAATTATTACGTGATCGTGCATATAAAATACTTATCGTGTTCTAACACGTACGTAATACGTAAAATCCTAACACGTAATCGTAATCATGCTATATTAGGAAAGTTTTAACTAGTACGTATGATCCTAAGGGTACTATGCATGGTAAAAGCATGCGGGTTTTACATAATGCATCACAATGTAGATTTACTACATCACTTTTTATAAAAACACACTTTTGGACAGCTAAAACACATGTAAAAGTAAATGCATCACACCAATACAAATAGCTACATCAAGTACACAACTAAAAAAAACCTACTGTAAAAAACCTACCATACATAATGCTAAGAAAGAATTTTGCATTTAGCAAAAAACCTAGCATAAAAACACATTTAACCTAGTAGCCTAACTCATACTTACACATGATTACCACATACTGCATCATAACGTATATTTAAGTGCATTAAGCAAACAACCTAGCAAACAAACACATATTGCATCATAAACACATTTCCGCAAATAACACAAACTTCATTAAACACAACAGACCACTACATCGCAATTTAAATTAAATTCTATCGAAATGATGTTCCCTGAATAATTCTAAAAATCTTCGTTTGACACATTAACCTACGTTTTTGTATATGACGTAGTCTACGTTTAGCCGTCCTATAAAACATCTGACCACTACTGCGTCAAAACTTAAATTCAAATGTATTAAAGAAAAACCTTTTCTCTTTTTCTCTTGCTTTGGAGTATTCTGAATATCATCTGATTCTAGTGGATTTTGATCTGGTAAATCATTTCCATCCGGATTTTGGCTCTTTTTCTTTTTTGCCCGATGGCTACTTTCTTCGGGTTCGTCTCCCTGACATGTTTTCGCGTACCGAAAGATTTGGTTGAACAAAGTTTTTGCCTTTTTAATTATCTTTTGCTTGCTATCTCGTCATTTTGATCCGTTACATTATCATTACTACCTATAAGACAATAAATTCACACGATTAGCTATTATCACATTCAACAAATGGAAATAAATGAGTGACTTATTGATGAGATGGCATTTATACATGATCTCATCGTTCTTTCGGGCTTTAAATGCATAAAATGTCATTAATATACCATATATATGCTTGTATTTGTTTACTTGTGTGTTTTAGGTATGTATATCGTGAAACAGACAAAAGATCACAAGAAACAAGGAAAAACGAACACGAGAAACGAAGCCGTACAATGAACCGGGCCCTAGTTATGGATTTCTCAAAGAAAAACCCTTGAAGACTTGAAGATGTACAATATTGATCCTCAATTTATGAAGAAATGACACTTAAAACCCCTGTATATTCATAATTACAAGTTTGGTCCCTTAAGTTTGTCAAAATTACAAAAAGGTCCTTCAACTTTGAAGAATTGGCAAGTTTAGTCCCTCAACAATTCTAAATTGTCAATAATGGTCCCTCATGAAGTCAAAGATACAATTAAGACCTTTGAAGATCAAGAATGTCCAAGATCAGTCCTCAAACTATGCAAAAATGGCAAAAACAACCCTTGAAAACCTTTTGCCAAAGTTTTGGGGCAAAAGTGTGAAGTATGGAACTTTATTAACAAAGAAAACCAAGTTTAATGGATGAAAAACACGTTTTACCATGTTTACCAAAACACAAGGGCCAACCATGTGCATATGAAACATTCAAAACTAAATTGCGCCAAATAACCTTCCACTCCTACAAAAACAGATCAAAGGGGACCACTATTCACCCCATGAACCCAGATTTTACTTTTTACTGCCAAAGGATTTTTCCCAATTACTTTAACCAAAACTCAATTCACCTTCACACGATTACATCCCACACATAAAACCTCGCACCACTCCACTCAAGGACCTCACCCCATTTAGCCGTCCACCAATCACAATTCAACTTAACCTCCAAGGAATGACACGTGGCCAAATCAACAGCCCACACTCCTTGCTTGGTCACAAATCTAAAATCAACGTATAGGATGCATTTGGACAGCTCAACAACTCAATGCACTAAGGGGAAAATTTGGGAATTCTAGACTAGGGTTTCATGTATTTCAACATTCTAGAATCATCCCTTGTACTCAATAAAAGGACCCCCAACCTGTGGTGAGGCCTTTGTTCCAGTTTTACTCTTTAAACATTGTAATTCCTTTTTAAAATTTATAAAAGTTGGTATTTTAACAAAATTGTAATTCCTTTTTATGTTTTTTGAAAGTTGGTGTTGTTTAAGGGTAATTCTGAGTTCCATTTGATGTTATAAAGGAGCTTAGATCTTGTGGTTTAAGTACGTTTATGTTTGCTAAGGATTTCAAAGTTGAAAAAACCTTGAAATCAGTTATCTGTTTTTGGTACATTACTTGTACTAACCCTTATCCAAAAGCTATAAGCCCTTGCAAGCTTGTTGACACCAAGCTAATGAAGGTTTATCAACCTTTGGATAGGCTGTTTACTGTTTGTGTTGAAGATATAAAGCCCTTAAGGTTCTGCTTTGAACCATCAACCAAGGCACATCTCATCTCCTTTGTTCAAGCACCTTGGTCTTGTTCTAGCTGTTGAACAAGGTCCAAGGAGCATAGCTGACCCCTCTAGGAAGTTTTGGGGGATAGGTATAACCTCTTTTTAAGTTTCCTCTAAAAATCACATGTTTATGTCTAATATGAATTTTGCTATGTGATTTGTCGTTCCTGTGTTTGTGCTTTGTGTTTTATAGTTGATATCTCTTAGTTGTCACCTAGTTGAGCTAATTGAACCATAAAATCAGTAGGTTGTTTGATTAAATAAAAAGTTTGTTTAAAAAAGGACTAACACAAGGTTGTTTGGGATTTTGGGATCATAAGGCCTTGTGGCCTTGTGCCCTTGGTTTTTAGGGTTTGGGGAGTCTAAACAAGTCATATGCAATAGGTTTTAGTCACTGGTTAAGTATCTAGAGGTTTGGAAAAGGGATTTCAAGTTTTGGAAAAATCTGATAAAAGTGGTTTGAAATTGGTCAAACACATCAGATCTAATAAAATCTTTGTTTGTTGGATCTAAGGTCTGAAATCTGGTTTGGGAAGAGTTTAGGTGATAAGCTATCTGTGCAGTATCTGATTGTTGAATTTGGTGGCTTATTGTGAGTACTAGAGCTTATCAAAGTTGGCTGAAGTGGTCATTTGCATCAACAAAGTGACCACCTCAAGTTTGCCTTGCATTTTGTTATCTAGTGTATGCCCTGCTTGTTTATTGCCTAGAACTTGTTTTTGTGCTGCTTGTGAGTAGATTTAGCTATTTGGTTTGCTTTGTTGCTTGCTTATAAGCTAACTGGCTTATTAAGCCTTATTTGCCAAAATCTGTCATCATTTGGTCAACTGACCTCTTGATTCACAAGGACTCCCCATTGAGTTCTTCACAAAAATTGCTTAAAACAAACCTATAAACAATCCCTGAGCATTTGGTGAATTTTGGAGAACTTTGACTTTTGGTCAAATAAGCACATTTTGGCTTATTTTTGAGAACTGCTTATTGGTACCTGCAACAACTTGGCTTTTGTAATAGGTGTCATTTTTCTCAGCTTAATATCAAACCTGGAAGGTTACAAGTCATTTGGTTAAGCTTTTGCAAAGAAACTAGCTTATTTGGCTTTTTCAGCCAGCTTATTTGCTCCTACAGCTTATTCTACTTGGCTTTTTGTGACTTTTATGATTGATTATTCTTAGTTAAGCTATTTGTGAGCTTTTTCAACAAACCAGAGCTTCTGAAACGTCCTAGAACTCTAACCTGACTATTTTGTCGTTTAGTGAAATTCTACTTTGCTTATTTCTGGCTTGTTGAGTGTGCTTTTTCAAAATTTCTTTTCACATATCTCTTAGGCATCTCAAAAGAAGGTTGTGTGTCTAATCTGATCTTATGGCATTGGCTTATTGCTTAATGGGCTTATTGGCCCAATAAGAATAAGCTGTTGACCAATTAAGCTGTGATAAGCTCAAAACCAGCTTTTGGGCCTTCAGACTTTTGTGTTTAGAATTAAATTTTGAGTCAGTTAGGGCCTTTTCAGGTCATTTGGGCCAAGTTTGACTTTTTGGGCCCATTTAGCCCATTAAGGTTGACTGTTTTGGTTTTTAGCCCATTTGGGGGCCCATTAGGGGTATTTTGGTCATTTCACTTTCATTTTCTGTTTATTAAGGTTAAAATATACTAGTTTGCAAGTTTTTACAATTTTTTAGAATGTTGGGTTTCTAATATTATTTTAATATTATTTTATTATTAAATTTCAAATTTCACATATTTTCACTTTTTATATTTTTCTTAGGTTAAATACATTAAAATAGGATTTTTTCAACTCTTAGATTAATTTTATCTTCATTTTTCTAATTTCTAGAATTATTTTAAGTTTTTAATAGTTTTTAATCATTTTAAATAGTTTTAATTAGTTTAAACATTCATAAAAATAGTTTTTAGTCTTATTTAGTCAATTTAGAGGTTTACAAAGTGAAAAATCTTTATTTGGGATTTCTAATAATTATTTTGATTTTTATGGCTTTAATTAGCATTTAAAAATTAGTATATAATTTATTAAAATGTTTGAAAAAGTTTTGATCATTTGTAAACTCTTAGTTTATTTAATTTGATTTTTGGTAATTTTTTGGGAATTTTTAGAATTAATTTTTATTTTAGCTCTTTTTACGGTTTTAATTTTAGTCGTCGTAGTAATAATTTTCACGTCTTCGTCATTCTATTTTCTCATCCCCTTCTTTCAAATATTAATCTCAAATCAATTACAAATTATTCACACACATATACCTCCTTGGGAAACGAACTTTCACCTTTGGGTCATTAACACTTGATTTTCCTAAGTCATTTCTTTAATACTATCCGCTTTTACGTCTTTTTCCTAAAAGGTCATATTTTACCACAATCAATTTTGGCGCCGCTGCCGGGGAGGTTTGTCGTGATTAATTTGTCATTTTGTTTTTAATATTAACCATAAATAGTATTTGTATTAGTAGAACTCTACTAATAAGTATTATCAGTTTTTTCATTTTTCTTGTGAAATTATTATTACTATATTTTATTAAGTATCACGACAAATACAAAATATCTCCAAAAGTGTGAAAACACATCCTTAATTGGGATTTGATCTCCTAATTATTGTATTCGGATCTCAAACAAAAAGAAAAAGGCAAAAATAGATAAATACTTTCGTGAAGCTCGATTTTGAAAAATACAAACTATAAGGTGGGTATTATAAAATATACCCTAAGGAAAAAGGCTCTTAAGTGCTTCTCGCCGCCTCCTTTCCCCGCTTGCTTGTGAGTATTGAGATTGAAAGCTAATCGAGGGTTTTGCCGCCCAAAGTATTATTACTTACCATATATATTTGCTTGGTTTCTTTGTGATTAAACCCTCTTGAACAATTTGGTTTTCACCAAAGTTCTAAAGTCATTCGAAGGCGTTCACTCCACGTGATCGTTTTCATTCTTTTGAGGCTTCTTTAATCAAGAGTTTGATTCGAGGAGAGATTTGGTAGATTGTTGTCTACAAAGATACACAAAATCCAAAAAAAATAAAAAACAATCAAAACCACAAAATAAAAATTGAAAATCCACAAAACAACCAAAAAGAATCTTCTTTGCTCATCTCCCATTCTTCTTCAAGTTTATGCAAACTCGTAATCAAGCAAAACGAGCTCGTAAACGTCGTCAAAGTCAAGGAAATCAAGAGCCTTTGATTGAAGAACAAACTCAAATTGTCGAACCCGTTGTAGAAACAATAGTCTCCATGGCTAATCGTACTATGATGGAGTTGCTTCAAGCACCCACCGAGGGTTTTGGAGAAGCTATTGTGATTCCCGCCATCCTTACGGAGAATTTCGAGATTAAGACGGGTTTAATGTCGATGTTGCAAGCAAATAAGTTTAGAGGTCATGAGAAAGACAACCCGCATTACCACATAAGTAATTTTAATCGTCTCACCGTAACTAGCAAGTTTAAGGATGTTCCACATGACGCCATTAAGATGATGTTATTTTCATACTCGTTAGATGGACCCGCTAAAATTTGGCTTGAGAAAGAACCGCCAAATTCGATTTTGACATGGGGTGATCTCGTATCTAAGTTTGTGAACCAATTTTTTCCACCATCTAAAACAACACATTTGAAAAATGAGATTTTAAGATTTACATAACGTAATAATGAAAGTTTTTCAATGGAATGGGAACGATTTAAGGAAATGTTACATGAATGTCCACACCATGATATTTCGGAATTGCATCAAATTGATACTTTTTATAATGGGATTAATGATCATGAACGAGATTATTTAAATGTCGCCGCGGGTGGTAATTTTTTGTGCAAAACGACCGATGAAGCTTTAAAGATTATCGAGAATAGATCTAAGGTTTATAACCCTCGTAACACACCGAGTGTTGCCAATATGGGTTCGTCATCGTCGTCATCGTATCGTCACATTAATGCCTTACATGATGAAGCTAATGAGGAAAATCGGTTTTTCGATAGGTTTTCAAATCTTATGACTCATTGGAAAGCACAAGATGCTTTGAATTCCGCATCGGTTAAAGCGGTTGATAAGAGTTGTTTGTCTTGTGGAGGAGCGCATGATCTTTCCTAGTGCATTACCGCCGATGGTAACACTTCGGGTGCTTACGTAGCAACGAGAACTTACAACCAAAACGGCCAAGGTTCACGCCCAAATCAAGCTCCACCAAATCAAAATGCTAATAACTATCGAAACAACAATCAAAATGGTGGTTATCAAGGCAATTCACGTAACTAAAACAAAGGGAATTATCAAAGTGGGAATGGACAAGTTGCAAATCAAAACCAAAACCGTGATTTTCAAAACACTACACAAGGTTTTCAAAATGCTCACACTAAAAATCTTAATGGAGAATTTTTAGATTATGCAAAAGCAAACGATGCAAAGTTTGATAAATGCAACGTGAGATGATTAGCTTAAGATCCGAGTTGAAAAACGAGCTTAAAAACGAACTTGCTAATGAACTTAAGACTCATGCTAATAAAATGGAAGGAAATGTTCAAAGTATTCAATAAAATCAACAAAAGATGGAACAAGGACAATATGAGATTAAGCAAGAATTGTTAAAAGCGGATGCTAGGCAATCAAAATTTGAAGACCGAATGGAAAAAATGTTTGAAGCAATCATGTGTAAACCCTCTTCCTTGGGTGGTCTTCCTAGTGATACCATTGCAAACCCGAAGGGAGAAATGAAGGTTATTACTACACATAGTGGTAAAACTTTCAAGGAACCAATCTCTCGTTCAAGTACTTCTACGGAGAAGGAAATCGAGAAAGAGCCCGAGGTGATGGTCGAAAAGGAGCATATCACAAGCCCACGATTACCGCTCATGCCACACCTACGGTTGAACCAATACCAATCATGGAACTCGAGATTCCAAGGCCATTGCCTAATGTCCAACCCACACCACCCTTACCTTACCCTTCGAGACTAAACAAAGAGAAATTGCAAGAACGTAACAAACAACAAATCGAGCTTTTTATAAAAATGTTTCAACAAGTTCATTTTGATGTAAGTTTAGCCGACGCGTTGTTATATATGCCTCGTTTCGCTTCCACTTTTAAAAGTATGATGAATGATAAGGAAAAGCTTTCATAGCTTGCTAATTGTTCTTCGGTTTATCTTAATCGCATACCAGAAAAAGTTGGTGACCTCGGAAAGTTTCTCATTCCTTGTGATATACAAAATATGAAAGAATGCCTCGCCTTGGCCGATCTTGGTGCGAGCATTAATTTGATGCCATTTTCCATTTGGAAATCGCTTTCGATTTCAGCTCTTACTCCTTCGAACATGTCTATTGAGATGGCCGATCATTCTACGATTTTAGCATGTGGAGTAGTCGAGGATGTTTTCGTGAAAGTGGGGAAGTTCTACTATCCCGTTGATTTTATAGTAGTTGACATCCCCACGGATCCTCAAGTTCCTCGAATTTTAGGTCATCCATTTTTAGACACCTCGAGATCGCTTATCGACGTTCATGCAAGAAATATTACTTTGAGATTCAACGAAGAGGAACTTGTTATAAACGCTACTCAAAACTCGACACATTATCATGTTTATGCAATCGCTACCATCAATCACATCGACTTAGTTGATGTGGTTTGCGATGAGTTTTCACAAGAAATGTTAGGTTTTTCCGATAGCTCGTCAAGTGGCAATCCTACTATTTTGGATCCGATTCTTGCTAATTCTACACCAAATCTCACTCCATTCCAAGGAGGCGATTTTACTTCAAATGAAATCGACAATGAAGATTAGGTGATTATTAGTGATGATACTTCTATTCCACCATTTCTTCCGCCGATGGAAGTTATGAGTGTTGAGCAAAAATATTCAATCGAGGAACATCCTATCCTTGAATTGAAAGATCTTCCATCTCACCTTGAATACGTATTCTTGGAAGGTGATGACAAGTTGCCGGTTATTATTGCAAGAGGTCTTGCTAATGATGAAAAAACCGCGCTCTTGAAAGTTCTTAAAGCTCATAAAGGGGCAATTGCGTGGCAAATTTCTAACATTAAGGGTATTGACCCAAAATTTTGTACTCACAAGATTTTAATGGAGGACTACAAACCCGCAATTCAAAGTCAAAGAAGGGTAAAGCCCAAAATTCACGATGTCATCAAAAAGGAAGTTCTAAAACTCCTTGACGCGGGAATGATTTATCCTATCTCTGATAGCCCATGGGTGAGCCCAATCCATTGTGTCCCTAAAAAGGGAGGAATGAACGTTGTGCCCAATGAAAACAACGAGTTAATTCCCACTCGTGTTGTGACCAGTTGGAGGGTGTGTATTGACTACCGAAAGTTAAATGACGCCACTCGTAAAGTCCACTTTCCTTTGCCCTTCATGGATCAAATGTTGGAGCGACTCGCGGGAATGAATTCTATTGCTTTTTAGATGGTTTTTCCGGTTACTTTCAAATCCCTATCGACCCTCGTGATCAAGAGAAGACTACGTTTACGTGTCCTTATGGAACGTTTGCTTATCGTAGGATGCCTTTCGGACTTTGTAATGCACCGGGTACGTTTCAACGGTGTATAATGGCTATTTTTCACGATATGATCGAGAAGTCGATGGAAGTGTTTATGGATGACTTTTCGGTGTTTGGAAATTCGTTCACGTCGTGTTTATCTAATCTCGAGCAAATGTTAAAACGTTGTGAAGAAACCAATCTTGTGCTTAATTGGGAAAAATGTCATTTTATGTGTAAACAAGGAATCGTCTTAGGACGTAAGGTCTCTAAAGCGGGGATTGAGGTCGATAAAGCTAAGGTAGACGTCATCGCCAAGTTACCTCATCCCAAAACCGTTATGGGAGTTAGGAGTTTCCTAGGCCACGCGGGATTTTATCGTCGTTTCATCAAAGACTTTTCAAAAAATCTCTCGACCTATGACACACCTTCTCGAGAAGGATGCTCCTTTTAGTTTCAATGAGGATTGTGTAGAGCTTTCGAAACTCTCAAAAGGAAACTTACCGAAGCTCCCATTCTTGTTGCTCCTAATTGGGAATTACCATTTGAAATCATGTGCGATGCAAGTGATTATGCTATAGGGGCCGTTTTAGGGCAACGTTATGAAAAGCATTTCCGTCATATCCATTATGCTAGTAAGACGATGACTGAGGCTCAATTAATGTACACCACAACGGAAAAGGAATTCCTTGCCATGGTCTATGCTTTTGAGAAATTCTGACCTTATCTCGTCTTAACTAAAAGCATCGTGTATACCGACCATTCGGCTATCAAGTATCTCTTAGCTAAGCAAGATGCTAAGACAAGATTGCTTCGTTGGATGCTACTCCTCCAAGAATTTGATGTCACCGTGCTTGACAAAAAAGGAGCCGAGAATCTAGCGGCCGATCATCTATCTCGTCTAGAAGATCCTCACAAAGATGTTTTCGGGAACAAGGAAATCATCGAAACATTTCCTCTCGAGACTCTCGGTGTGGTGAATTCTAAAGACAGCACCCCATGGTTTGCCGACATTGAAATACCATGCGGTCAGTTTCATAATCAAGGGTATGACGACACAACAAAAGCGAAAATTCTTTCGTGACGTCAAGTTCTATTTTTGGGACGACCCTTATCTCTTTCGGGTTTGTGCGGATCAACTCGTTCGACGTTGTGTTTTTGGTGCCGAAGCTTCTAACATCCTTAGAGCTTGTCACGAGGGACCCACGGGTGGTCACCACGGTGTTAATCTCACGACTAAGAAGGTGTTCGATGCCGGCTTCTTTTGGCCTTCTATCTATCGTGATGCACATGTACTTGTGAAGTCGCGTGATTCGTGCCAACGTCAAGGAAAATCGTCTCAACGTGATGAAATGCCGCAAAATATAATTCAAGTGTGTGAGATTTTCGACATTTGGGGCATAGACTTTATGGGGCCATTCCCATCGTCTCATGGTAACAAGTATATCCTCGTCGCCGGCGAATACCTTTCTAAGTGGGTGGAAGCTAAGGCTTTACCTACTAATGATGCTCGTGTGGTAGTGAAGTTTTTGAAGCAACTATTCTCTCGGTTTGGAACCCCTCGTGCTATTATAAGCGATCATGGAACCCATTTTTGTAATGACCAATTCGAGAAGGTCTTAAAGAAATATGGAGTTACTCATCGTCTTTCTACGGCTTATCACCCGCAAATGAGTGGGCAAGTCGAGGTTTCAAACCGAGCTTTGAAGAGGATTTTAGAGAGGCCGATTGGAGAAAACCGTGCTTCATGGTCCGACAAACTCAATGACGCTTTATGGGCCTTTAGGACCTCTTATAAGACACCTTTCGGTTGTACTCCTTATAAGTTAGTCTATGGGAAGAATTGTCATTTTCCCATTGAATTGGAGAATAAGGCATATTGGGCCCTTAAGCATGCTAATTTTTACTTGAAGACCGCGGGGGATCATTGGAAAATACAATTGAATGAATTGGATGAATTAAGAGATAATGCTTATGAAAATTCTATGATATTCAAAGAAAAGACTAAAAAGTTTCATGATGCAAAGATTAAAAACCACGTTTTTAACATTAGTGATCAAGTATTACTTTTTAACTCTCGATTATAGATATTTTTTGGGAAATTGAAATCTCGTTGCTCGGGTCCTTTCACCATTACACAAGTGTTTCCTTATGGGACCATCGAGCTAGCTCAAAATGATGGTCCTAACTTCAAGGTGAATGGACATAGGCTTAAGCACTACTTTGGTGGGGAAGTTCCTTCATTGGATGACCTCAACCAAGTCACCTTCCCCAATGATAATTAGCATTGAGGGGATCGAGTCGAGCTCATGACTCGGTAATAAAAAACGAGGTGCCTCGTGGGGGAGATCTCATGCTTATCCTTTTTATGCTTTCTAATAAATAATGAGAGGGGATTTGTGCCCTTCTAACTCGTTGTCTCGTGGTTGTTTGTGATTGTGTTATCTAGATCATCATCATCACTACGATTGAAGAATCTCGTGTTCGTTTACGTGAGCCTCCATCGTTTGCTTGAAGAAGTTTTCACGAATCCATGACATATCCTTTATTGTTCTAACAATTATCTTTTAGCATAATTAATAAACGGCTTTAGATATATTGTTGATCACCCTTTCCATGCTAGATCCTAAGCATTCAACTCTTCATCTCTAGTATGGGGGTGATCCACCTTTAGACTCGAAACATTGAGGACAATGTTTAATTTTAGTATGGGGGTGAATAAATACTTGCTTTGCTACGCCCTCACGTTTTCCAACTTTCAACGTTTTGTTTTATTTTGTTGCTAATAAGGTTAAAAATGGCCAAATTTTAAAATTTTTCTTAGTTTTAATAAGTGTTTTTAAGACACGAATGTATATTTTCCGACGGGTAGAATAAGAGCTAATTTTTGACTTGATGGGCATTTGGAGCCATTTACATTCCTTAACCCGCCCAATTCAAGTTTTGCTAGACTTTTATATAGGGAACTTTAAAACGCGAAAGTCTTAGCTCATTCGGGTTAAGAACAAGAACTTTTCGCAAGTTCCTATAATTGATCCTAGAAAGTCACTTATCAAGGGAACTACAAAATGCATTCTCTAAAACTTGAAAAAGTCCAAGAAAGTGCAAGATCCTATAGGTGGCTTGAAAACCCAAAACTTTGATTTGATATAGTCTTAATGAAAGCTAATCCAAATTTGGCTTAATTTTGACTTGCATGGCTAAGTATTCACGAGTCTCTTTAATTAGAGGTCTTTAGATAGTGAAGAACGAGAAATGATAGAGTTAGACAAGTGATCATGCTAAACGTAGAACATGAAAATGTTCTTTCAAAAACTCATATGTTTTTAATTGTGGCTTTTTCTCCCATAAGATCAATGTATTAGGAATAAAAATAATTGCAATAAGTAAGGTCATACGATTTGAAAGGTTACTAGCTTCTAGCACAAGATCGTTTAAAAGTTGCTCGGGGTTGAATAGAGTTCATAGCCAAGGCATAACTTATTAAAGCGGGACGCGAAGATTGGTGAAGATCCAAAAAGGCCCTAACAAGGCATGAGGAGCTCTATTTTTTTGCTAAAGATCCAAGATGATGTGAAGTATCATTATTCCAAAATCAATATGAAGGATCGAGACACACGACGAAAAGCAATTCCTCCCCTAAAGATCATGCAGAAAGGCTATCCAAAAAGACCCTAACAAGGTATGAGGATAAATATATCCAAGTCCGAAAAGGAGGCGGATCGTTGTATATCAAAGTACAAAATAAAGATTGAAGAAAAATGATGAAGTCATGGTCCAAGTATGAAGAATCTCTCAAAAATGTCAAGTGAAGAAATTCCAAAATATGAAGAGAAGACCATAATTTCAAGAACGTCTTCCCAAGATTTGAAGTACGAAGTACATGCCAAATATCGGTCCGAGAAAGGTTTCAAATCGTGAAACGAGTTATGTCAAGATATGAACTTAACGAGATACACGAGAATCCGTTTTAAAAGATTTTGTCCTTCGGCTAACTATCAATTAAATCGTGCTACTTTACTTTCGGACTAATAAATACTCAAATAAGTCAATATGAATCACTTGTGATCCATGACAAATAGTTAAAAAATTCTAGAAACCCATTTCCTTACATAATAACTAGGATTGCAGGGAGAAAAAGTATTACACAATTTTGACGTATGAGTAGTGTTAGCATTGTGACTTATACCAACAATGATCTCGTTTTTGCACTTAGTATGGAATGTATGACAATCAAGGATGACGAAATTTACTCTATGGGACATTTACTTGTTTCTATTCATTGACCCTAAAAGTCACACACGTGATGAAAATCATACATTATGTCTTTACACATCTTCATAGTATTGTTGCAAGTCTTTTACTTTTCAATAAAGGGTAATAAAATTGAATTTTGGTGATTTTTAGATACTTTATTCTAGCATTGCGTGAGGGCACGGCAATGGCTTAGTATGGGGAGTGATGAGATGGCATTTATACATGATCTCATCGTTCTTTTCGGGCTTTAAATGCATAAAATGTGATTAATATACCATATATATGCTTGTGTTTGTTTACTTGTGTGTTTTAGGTATGGATATCGTGAAACAGACAAAAGATCACAAGAAACAAGGAAAAACGAACACAAGAAACAAAGCCGTACAATGAACCGGGCCCTAGTTATGGATTTCTCAAAGAAAAACCCTTGAAGACTTGAAGATGTAAAAGATTGATCCTCAATTTATGAAGAAATGACACTTAAAACCCTTTTATGTTCATAATTACAAGTTTGATCCCTTAAGTTTGTCAAAATTACAAAAAGGTCCTTCAACTTTGAAGAATTGGCAAGTTTAGTACCTCAACAATTCTAAATTGTCAATAATGGTCCCTCATGAAGTCAAAGATACATTGAAGACCTTTGAAGATCAAGAATGTCCAAGATCAGTCCTCAAACTATGCAAAATGGCAAAAACAACCCTTGAAAACCTTTTGCTTAAGTTTTGGGGAAAACGTGTGAAGTATGGAACTTTATTAACAAAGAAAACCAAGTTTAATGGCTGAAAAACACGTTTGACCATGTTTACCAAAACACAAGGGCCAAACATGTGCATATGAAACATTCAAAACTAAATTGCGCCAAACAACCTTCCACTCTTACAAAAACGGATCAAAGGGGACCACTATTCACCCCATGAACCCAGATTTTACTTTTTACTGCCAAAGGGTTTTTCCCAATTACTTTAACCAAAACACAATTCACCTTCACACGATTACATCCCACACATGAAACCTCACACCACTCCACTTAAGGACCCCACCCCATTTAGCCGTCCACCAATCACAATCCAACTTAACCTCGAAGGAATGACACGTGTCCAAATCAACAGCCCACACTTCTTGCTTGGTCACAAAGCTAAAATGAACGTATAGGATGCATTTGGACAACTCAACAACTCAATGCACTCAAGGGCAAATTTGGGAATTCTAGACTAGGGTTTCATGTATTTCAGCATTCTAGAATCATCCCTTGTACTCTATAAAAGGACCCCCAACCTGTGGTGAGGCCTTTGTTCCAGTTTTACTCTTTAAACATTGTAATTCCTTTTTAAAATTTATAAAGTTGGTATTTTAAGAAAATTGTAATTCCTTTTTATGTTTTTTGAAAGTTGGTGTTGTTTAAGGGTAATTCTGAGTTCCATTTGATGTTATAAAGGTGCTTAGGTCTTGTGGTTTAAGTACGTTTATGTTTGGTAAGGATTTCAAAGTTTAAAAAACCTTGAAATCTGTCATCTTTTTTTGGTATATTACTTGTACTAACCTTTATCCAAAAGCTATAAGCCCTTGCAAGCTTGTTGACACCAAGCTAGTGATGGTTTATCAACCTTTGGATAGGTTGTTTGCTGTTTGTGTTGAAGATATAAAGCCCTTGAGGTTCGTCTTTGAACCATCAACCAAGGCACATCTCATCTCCTTTGTTCAAGTACCTTGGTCTTGTTCTAGCTGTTGAACAAGGTCCAAGGATCATAGTTGATCCCTTTAGGAAGTTGTGGGGGATAGGTATAACCTTTTTTTAAGTTTCCTCTAAAAATCACATGTTTATGTCTGATATGAATTTTGCTATGTGATTTGTTATTCCTGTGTTTGTGCTTTGTGTTTTATAGTTGATATCTCTTAGTTGTCACCTAGTTGAGCTAATTGAACCATAAAATCAGTAGGTTGTTTGATTAAATAAAAAGTTTGTTTGAAAAAGGACTAAAACAAGGCTGTTTGGGATTTTGGGATCATAAGGCCTTGTGCCCTTGGTTCTTAGGGTCTGGGGAGTCTAAACAAGTCATATGCAATAGGTTTTGGTCACTGGTTAAGTATCTAGAGGTTTGGAAAAGGGATTTCAAGTTTTGGAAAAATCTGATAAAAGTGGTTTGAAATTGGTCAAACACATCAGATCAAATAAAATCTTTGTTTGTTGGATCTAAGGTCTGAAATCTGGTTTGGGAAGAGTTTAGGTAATAAGCTATCTGTGCAGTATCTGTTTATTGAATTTGGTGGCTTATTGTGAGTGCTAGAGCTTATCAAAGTTGGCTGAAGTGGTCATTTGCATCAGCAAAGTGACCACCTCAAGTTTGCCTTGCACTTTGTTATCTAGTGTATGACCTTCTTGTTTATTGCTTAGAACTTGTTTTTGTGCTGCTTGTGAGTAGATTTGGCTATTTGGTTTGCTTTGTTGCTGGCTTATAAGCTAACTGGCTTATTAAGCCTTATTTGCCAAAATCTGTCATCATTTGGTCAACTGACCTCTTGATTCACAAGGACTCCACCTTGAGTTCTTCACAAAAATTGCTTAATACAAGCCTATAAACAATCACTGAGCATTTGGTGAATTTTGGAGAACTTTGACTTTTGGTCAAATAAGCACATTTTGGCTTATTTTTTAGAACTGCTTATTGGTACATGCAACAACTTGGCTTTTGTAATAGGTTTCATTTTTCTCAGCTTAATATCAAATCTGGAAGGTTACAAGTCATTTGGTTAAGCTTTTGCTAGAAAACTAGCTTATTTGGCTTTTTCAGCCAGCTTATTTGCTCCGACAGTTTATTCTACTTGGCTTTTTGTGATTTTTAAGATTGATTATTCTTAGTTAAGCTATTTGTGAGCTTTTGCAACAAACCAGAGCTTCTGAAACGTCCTAGAACTCTAACCTGACTATTATGTCGTTTAGTGAAATTCTACTTTGCTTATTTCTGGCTTATTGAGTGTGCTTTTTCAAAATTTATTTTCATAGATCTTTTAGGCATCTCATAATAAGGTTGTGTGTGTCTAATCTGAGCTTATGGCATTGGCTTATTGCTTAATGGGCTTATTGGCCCAATAAGAATAAGATGTTGACCAATTAAGCTGTGATAAGCTCAAAACCAACTTTTGGGCCTTCAGACTTTTGTGTTTAGAATTTTGAGTCAGATAGGGCTTTTTCAGGTCATTTGGGCGAAGTTTGACTTTTTGGGCCCATTTAGCCCATTAAGGTTGACTGTTTTGGCTTTTAGCCCATTTGGGGGCCCATTAGGGGTATTTTGGTCATTTCACTTTCATTTTCTGTTTATTTAAGTTAAAATATACTAGTTTGCAAGTTTTTAGAATTTTTTATAATTTTTGGGTTTTTAAAATTATTTTAATATTATTTTATTATTAAATTTCAAAATTTCACATTTTTGCACTTTTTATATTTTTCTTAGGTTAAATACATTAAAATAGTATTTTTGCAACTATTAGATTATTTTTATCTTCATTTTTCTAATTTCTAGAATAATTTTAAGTTTTTAATAGTTTTTAATCATTTTAAATAGTTTTAATTAGTTTAAAAATTCATAAAAATATTTTTTAGTCTTAATTAGTCATTTTAGAGGTTTATAAAATGAAAAATCTTTATTTGGGCTTTTTAATAATTATTTTGATTTTTAGGGCTTTAATTAGCATTTAAAAATTAATATTTAATTAATTTAAAGGTTTGAAAAAGTTTTGATCATTTGTAAACTCTTAATTTATTTAATTTGATTTTTGTTAATTTTTTGGGAATTTTTAGAATTAATTTTAATTTTAGCTCTTTTTACGATTTTAATTTTAGTCGTCGTAGTAATAATTTTCACGTCTTCGTCATTCTATTTTCTCATCCCCTTCTTTTAAATATTAATCTCAAATCAATTACGAATTATTCACACACATATACCTCCTTGGGAAACGAACTTTCACCTTTGGGTCATTAACACTTGATTTTCCTAAGTCATTTGTTTAATTCTATCCGCTTTTACGCCTTTTTCCTAAAAGGTCGTATTTTACCACAATCACTTATACATAATCAAACTTCGCATCAGTGACTTATACACAATCAAAGATTACTGCATGGGTGACTTATATCTTCAACAATAAACAAGGATAACATAGCTACTCAATAGCTTTGGTAACACATATTTTCTCTCAAAGTTTTCAATTCAACATAAACGACATCTTAAGCCCGTTTTCTCTTCAAAGAAGACATCGCCACGATTACTCTATCTCGTGAATACCATCTTCTTGCCAATAATAGAATCCAATATCCACCTACTTCTTTTTGTTTAGCCTTTTTTTAAGGTAAGTAGCTCAAAAATTTGACCTTCGCATTCGGTCTTTGATTGATACAAAAATCATCAATACCATGAAAAAGCGAATATGAATGTCAAATTATGAGGTCATATACTAAAAAGAATAAACAAAAAGATGCTAATGTAAATTGGATTCAATTATTAGGCAAAAAGATGATGTTCACGAGAAAAAGGAATCATGGCAATATCTACTTTGAAGAGGAAATGGGCTTAAGATTTCGTTTATGTGGAGTAATCTTTAAGAGCAAACATGTGATACCGAAGCTATTGAGTAACTATGTATATTTTATCTATGTATCTTTTATCTTTTTCTTTACTGCATTATATATTAACTATTTAAATGAAACCTTACATACTTGATCAAAAAGCATGTAGAAACTTAATAAAAACCGTTATTAATATCCAAAACCATCAACCCTTATAATATCCTAGACCTGACCCAATTGGCAACAATAATCTACATTAAGGTTATACAAATGTACTCACACAAACACACAATTTCATATATAATGCATTAATTACTTACACCAAATGCATAAACTATTCAAACACAAATACATACACTTTTGCAACACCTAAAACACTGTCTGCGTAGCCTAACATAACTTTATACGCCACATTCAACAACCTGCTTCATCACAGTTTTAAGTCAAGTAAATTAAGCAAACAACCAAATACATTTACTTACATAACACATATTTAAGTTCATCTTTTTGGGCGACAACTTAACACCCAAAAAAACGCAAATCTTATCATACAAATATTACAAATCCTATCATACAAATTCTATCTTTACTGCATTATATATAAAATCAAACGAGAACACTGAGATAATTGATTAACTTACATTACTTCTATTCAGAAAGTGCATTAACTTTATACATACGCGTGCACACAAAATCAAAAATTTATAGATCCAGAATCATCAGCCCGTATATAATTCATACAATTTGCAACACCTAAACCCGTAGCAACCTCTTTGCAAGCCCGCTTCAAGCAACAACTAATGAAAACTAATAAAAAGTACACATAACCTAATTTAGCTCAGTCTACCACAAAAAATTATGGTTTGCAAAAAAATTACCATAGGACGAAAAGTTGAATTAATCAGACATGACCTTAAGCATGGAAATACGTATTGCATAATTTTACCTTATATGCCACTCATAAGTATCATATACGTATTAATTCATTATGGGAACTATTTCAAGAATAAAAAACACACAACAAGTAACCTAATTTGACCTTATATGCCCCAATAAACACTTACTCCATTACTTTATTTGAAAAGTTGCATCAATGAGAAATGACATAAACCAAACACAAACACATTACACATTCAAAAACTAAATATATATAGTTACTCACTAGCTTTGGTATCCCATGTCTGCTCTTTAAAGCTCCACATAAACAACATATTAAGCCAGTTTGCTCTTCAAGGTAGCTATGGCCAGGATTTCTCTTTCTCGTGAACATCATCTTCTTCCCTAATAATTGAATCCAATATGGACCAACTTCTTTTCGTTTAGCCTTTTTTATGTAAGTAGCTCAAATTTTGACCTTCGCATTCGGTCTTTGATTGATACCAATATCATCAATACCATAAAAAGTGAATATGAATGCCAAATTATGAGGTCCTTTACTAAAAAGGATAAACTAAAAGATGCTAATGCATATTGGATTCAATTATTAGGGAAGAAGATGATGTTCACGAGAACGAGGAATCATGGTGATAAATACCTTGAAGAGCAAACAGGCTTAACATGCCGTTTATGTGGAGCTTTAAAGAGCAGATACGTGATACCAAAGCTAGTGAGTAACTATATATATTATCCCTTTTTTACAACACAAAGTATAATCCTATTTGCCAAACGCTCAAACCAAATCTTTCCTAAATAATTCATATCATTAATGAATAAAATATGATACGTTACAGTCAAATCTTACCTAAATTCAATGTTTTTTAGATAAGCTAACCTCCTAAACCACATCAAGTAAGTGTTGCATCACTTAAATACAGAAAGTGCATCAGCTAGAATAAATAAATAATCTAACCTCCTAAACCACATCAAGATGTCATTCATGAAATTAAATAAATTCTAATCTACCAATAATATACGTATTAAAAACAGAATTATAAAGCTAATTGCTTTAAACCTACTTAAAACAATATTCGCAAAAATATGTAACTTACTGCATCAATTAATAAAAAACTACATCAGTGTATAATATTAAAAATAGCACATTAAAACATTTAAACTATTAGATTTCTAAATTAAACATAAAAAATTGCATCAGTGTATTATATTAGCTGCATTAATATGTTATTTCAGACAAATAAAAACAAATATCAATATGTTATTCCAATCAAACTAAACATTCATAATTCTATATCAATAGTACATTACTTATTTAAAAAGAGTGGATTAAGGTTATTCAAATACATACACACAAACTAATCTAAAGTCATAATGCACATCAAGAAGTGTTGCATCAATTTTATTCAAAAAGTGCATCAATACAATGTTTTTTTAACTATTCTTATCTCATTTGTGTTTTAAACAATATAACCTCATAAATAACAATAATTGTATCAATGTTTTAGAATACATCAAGTAAGTGCTACATCATATACACTAATATTACACATACACAAATAAGTGTTGCATCAAGTTAATTACAGATACGGTATTTTCAAACCGAATATACACAATGACATATTTAAACAAACCCAAATATCCCAAACCATCAATATAAAAACCACATTAGTGTCTAATATTATACACTGCATATTAAAACATATAAACTACCAGATTTCTAAATCAAACATATCAGTGTCTAATATTAGCTGCATCAATATGCAGTTTGGCTGATTTATGCAGTTTCATGAAACTAGCAAACTAATGATTTTTACAATAACATATTCAAGTAAATAGAAAAAACATCATATATTAACCTATTATTGTATGCTTAGGCCACTAATGACACTTAATATTGTCACCAACTGAATACAAAAAGTAATCCCAAACACATTGTTATATGTACAGTTTGAAAAATTTTCAAAGAAAGATAAACCAAATCAATACCAAAATCCTAAGACTTAACCGTTAATATAAAAACTAATTCAAAAACATCATATAAAAACTGCATCATTGTCTAATATTAAATAGTGCATATAAAACATTTAAAATACCAGATTTCTAAATCAAACATATAAAAACTGCATCAATGTATAATATTTTGTGCATCAAAATGATATTTCAGATAAATAAAAACAAACATCAATATGTTCACAAAAACTTATCTAATCTCATAATGCACAAAATATATTCTGATAACCACCAATTTCACGTCTGATAACGACCAATTTCATTCACAATCATTTTTAATGCACAAAATATATTCTCATAATCCATTTAAAAGACTAAAACACTATCTGCGTAGCCTAACATAATTTTATACGCCACATTCAACAACCTGTTGCATCACAGTTTTAAGTCAAGTACATTAAGCAAAAAAAAAATTCAATAACGCATATTTAAGTTCATCTTTTGGGCGACAACTTAACACCAAAAAAACGCAAATCCTATCATACAAATATTACAAATCGAAGCAATTACTGATTTATTGTAAGATTTATTAAATCAAACGAGAACAGTAAGATAATTGATTTACATTACTTCTATTCAAAAAGTGCATTAACTTTATACATACGCGTGCACATAAAATCACAAATTCATACATCCAGAATCATCAGCCCATATATAATTCATACAATTTGCAACACCTAAAACACAAATCATCAACACCTAAACCCGCAACAACCCCTCTGCAAGCCCGCTTCAAGCAACAACTAATGAAAACTACACATAACCTAATTTAGCTTCAGTCTACCACAAACAAATTATGGTTTTCAAAAAAATTACCGTATGACCTAATTTGACCTTATATGCCACAAAGACGAAAAGTTAAATTAATCAGACATGACCTTAAGCATGGAAATACGTATTGCATAATTTTACCTTATATGCCACACATAAGTAGCATATACGTATTAATTTATTATGGGAATTATTTCAAGCACAAAAAACATAGAACAAGTAACCTAAATTGACGTTATATGCCCCAATAAACACTTACTGCATTACTTTATTTGAAAAGTTGCATCAATCAGAAATGACATAAACCACACACAAACACATTAAAAATTCAAAAAATAAATATATATAGTTACTCACTAGCTTTGGTATCCCATGTCTGCTCTTTAAAGCTCCATATAAACAACATATTAAGCCAGTTTGCTCTTCAAGGTAGCTATGGCCAAGATTTCTCTTTCTCGTGAACATCATCTTCTTCCCTAAATTGAATCCAATATGGACCAAATTCTTTTCATTTAGCCTTTTTTATGTAAGTAGCTCAAATTTTGACCTTCGCATTCGGTCTTTGATTGATACCAATATCATCAATACCATAAAAAGCGAATATGAATGCCAAATTATGAGGTCCTTTACTAAAAAGGATAAACTAAAAGATGCTAATGCATATTAGATTCAATTATTAGGGAAGAAGATGATGTTCACGAGAACGAGGAATCATGGTGATAACTACGTTGAAGAGCAAACAGGCTTAAGATGTCGTTTATGTGGAGCAGTAAAGAGCAGATATGTGATACCAAAGCTAGTGAGTAACTATATATTATCCATTTTTAACCACAGTAAAAAAACAGGCAAGTTTAATCCTATTCACCAAACTCTCAAGCCGAATCATACGTAAAAAATAATGTATTAAATCTGATACATTACAGTCAAATCTTACCTAAATTCAATCACGCACACAAGCACACTCGTACACCTAAATCAGTATGTGTGAACATATTGCTTCAGCTTATTTCACTAAGTTGCTACAAAGCACATATATAAAAATGCATCAAAGCACAAAATTTCATTCTCTTAAAATTTTGTGTGAACATATTGATGTTTGTTTTTATTTATCTGAAATATCATTTTGATGCAGCTAATATTATACATTGATGCAGTTTTTATATGTGCTTTGTAGCCCGCTGCAAGCCCGCAGCAAGCCCGTATCAAGCCCACAGCAAGCCCGCTGCAAGCTCGCATCAAGCCCGCAGCAATCCCAAACACCCATACAAGCACGTTTGGACAACTAAAAGACACTACGTGTGACCTAATCTCGACTCAGACCTGACATGTAACCCTAAAAAGCATTAATTCTTTTATTACAGTGCATTACGGCTATACAAATGCAACACATACTCACAGTCATACACCTAAATCAATCTGATCGTACATTAACCTAGTCTCAGACATGATATGCGAACGTAAACCAAATTATTTTATTTACATACAGTGCATTAAGGTTATAAAAACGCGCACACAAGCACACTCGTACACCTAAATCAGTATGTTCGTACATTAACATACACTATGACTGGGTAGGCAACCCTAAACTGAATTAGTTCTTTATACACAATGTAGTAATTTTATACAAAAGCGCGCACACACAAACTCGTACACCTAAATCAATCTGCTTGTATCTTAAGCTAGACTCGTACACCGATACAAAACCTTGAACCACATTCATTCTTTTACCCAGAATGCATCAATGTTATTCAAGCAGACATACATACACACTTTTACACACATAATGCAATCTGTTAGAAACCTAACCTAGACACCAAACTCGGTAGACAAACCACAAACTGCATTAACACTTTTTAAACACTACATCGAAACTTTACAAGCAAGCATATACATAATTTTCAACATCTAACAATCATTGCCTGTATGCTATATTAGACACCGAACTCCGTAAAAAAATTCAATAAAACTTTTTAAACAGTGCGTCGAAACTTTAAAAGCAATCATAAACAGAATTTCCATAATCTAAAAAGTATGTCTTGTATGTTGATCTATACATAAATTTCATTAAAACTTTATAAACACCACATTAACCCTTCACAGTCAAGCAACCACACATTATTTATAGTTTTACACATAGCACGTACTTCTCCTATCCAAACCTAGTAATAACAAAATAAAAAAACTGCATCAAAGCACAAAATTTCATTCACAGAATTTCATTCACAAAATTTCACTAACGTTTTTGGACAACTAAAAGACACTACGTGTGACCTAATCTCGACTCAGACCCGACATGTAACCCTAAAAAGCAATAATTATTTTATAACAGTGCATTACGGTTATACAAATGCGACACATACTCACAGTCGTACACCAAAATCAATCTGATCGTACATTAACCTAGTCTCGGACATGATATGCGACCGTAACCACATTAATTCATTTACATACAGTGCATTAAGGTTATACAAACGCGCACACAAGCACACTCGTACACCTAAATCAGTATGTTCGTACATTAGTTCTTTATACAGTGTAGTAAATTTATACAAACGCGCGCACACACAAACTCGTACACCTAAATCAATCTTCTTGTATCTTAACCTAGACTTGTACACCGATACGAAACCTTGAACCACATTAATTCTTTTACCCAGAATGCATCAATGTTAATCAAGCAGATAAACATACACACTTTTACACACATAACGTAATCTGCTTGAAACCTAAGCTAGACACCGAACTCGGTAGACAAACCACAAACTACATTAACACTTTTTAAACACTACATCGAAACTTTACAAGCAAGCATATACACAATTTTCAACATCTAACAATCATTGCCTGTATGCTATACTAGACACTGAACTCCGTAAAAAATAAATTTCATTAAAACTTTATAAACACTGTATTGAAACTTTAAAAGCAAGCATAATCAGAATTTCCATAATCTAAAAAGTATGGCTTGTATGTTGACCTATACAAAAATTCCATTAAAAATTAATAAACACTACATTAACCCTTTACAGTCAAGCAAGCACACACTATTTACAGTTTTACACCTCATAACACGCACTTATCCTATCCAAACCTAGTAATAACAAAATAAAAAAACTGCATCAAAGCACAAAATTTCATTCACAGAATTTCATTCACAAAATTTTACTAACGTTGCTACAAAGCACATATAAAAAGTGCATCAAAGCACAAAATTTCATTCACAAAATTTCATTCTCTTAAAAGTTTGTGTGAACATATTTGATGTTTGTTTTTATTTATCTGAAATATCATTTTGATGCAGCTAATATTATACATTGATGCAGTTTTTATATGTACTTTGTAGCCCGCTGCAAACCCGCAGCAAGCCCGCACCAAGACCGCAGCAAGCCCGTAGCAAGACCGCTGCAAGCCAACACATAACTAGTACACTTAACATAATTTAGCCAACACATATCATACAAATACTGCATAACAGTCTACCATATAAAAACTAATTGCAAAATAAATATAAATCATAGATCAATTTAATCAAAATTACTTACTACATGATATAGTTATCGAGTTTTCTGGCAATTTTTTTTATGATTTCCATAAAATACCTTTTTTTCAACCACAGTCTATCACTTTTCCTTTTTTACTAAATCCATCAAATTAAAATTTGTATAAGTATTTAATAAACATAAAATAAAAAATAAAAATAATTAAGCTTTATAATAGTATTTACCCGAGGGAGAAAAATTCTTCAAATTCGTCCTCACCATTTCTAACCACCACCATCCACCGCGTATCCACCACAAGCAGCCACTTGTCCAATAATCGTTGCTGCATCACAACCACTAGCAACCGCTTAAAATTTACAAAAAATTAATGTATTATTAAATAAAATCTATTATAAAATCAATATTTTATTAAATCTAATATAAAATCAAAATTTTATCAAATCTATTAGAATAGATCGATATTAAAATCACATACACTGATGGATTTGATGATTTACTGATACGATGAATCTGATGAATTGATGATTTGATCGATTATTTGCTCGATTGAAATGATTTAATAGATTAGGGTTTACTGTGTGTGTTTTAGTTGTGTGTGTTTTTTTGGGGATGAAATGAATAAAATGACGTTTTTCTTTACCTTAAAACTAGGTAAGACGTTAGTGGTATAGCAAATGATAGATTTGCCCTTAAAGTTTCCAGGAAATTACAAATATGCTATTCCGCTTTTTTTACTATTAAAATCAAATCCAATGGCTAGGATTCCTTCCTTTACTTTTTATTTTAAGGGGCTTTTTAGTATATCTCCACCCTATATATATATATATATATATATATATATATATATATATATATATATATATATATATATATATATATATATATATATATATATATATATATATATATATATATCACGTGCTTCACAATTTCAATTAAAAGAAAACACTACAATACTTTTTGATTCTACTCATTCGATATTAGTAGTTAGTTTCAAAATGTAATGCCAGAGACACCTTATCATAAAAATATAAAAAAGTCAATACTTTTGTAAGAGACTAACCTCGAAAGGGAATTAAGTTGGCTCCCAAAGAAAAAGAACCTGGAACATAAACCTGAATGTGAGCTTGTATATTGATAACAATTTTTTTTTTGTCTTTTTATAGGGGATGAGAAAAGAAACTGATTTGAAGAAAGAAATTGAGGTTCCCAATGGTTCTACACGCTCACATAAATGATTTTGTAACTAACAACTGCGACATAAGAATATTTTTCTCCTCATCTGTAACACCCCCACAATTGCTATGCGCAGCGGAACTACAACAATGGGTGCTACACAGTATTCATTGCACACAAGATATATCAAACGACGCTAAAAAGACGTCAACTTTGAAACTTGAATTTAAAATTGTTAGATGATACATGTCCACGGTTTTTCCAACCCCAATTGGTACAACAGAGTTTAGCGTTTTTGGTCCCCATGAATCTCAACCCAAGAATTTCAGTTTTACAACAACATAACATTAAAACTTAAAATGTTTAAGTAGAAAAAGGAGGAAAAACAAGCGGACTCCAAGCCATACACACAACATCCATCCCATGCATGCTCCATTCTACACTTCAGCGGTTACCTGAAACACATGCCAAAAATTTGGTCAACGAAAACGTTGAGTGGAATTCATAGGTTTTTCAATCAATTTGAACGTATATAAAATAAAAACCATTCGTGATCATTTATAGTCTTGTCGATCAAACAATCTATAATCAGGATACTGACAATTGTGTTTAAGCTCATGACACTAATCCGTTAACTCAATCACCCGCGTAATAAATACCGGCGTGATTCAGATGAAACCAGTGCCCCTTCTAAAGGCATCAGTTGCAATTATACCTTATCTCTCATACAAGATAATCTACCGCAGAACTTACTAAACGTACAGCTTCTCGGCTAGCATTGGGTCGTTAGCCCCGTAGTACTACAAATTGTATAAGCGGCTATTTCCCCCTACTCGAGGGCAGGACAATAGTTAATAGTTCATGAATTTAGGGACTTTTGCAACTTTCGTACTTAACACAATTTCTAAGGCAACTTTCGGGTCTAACAATCATTCATGATATACGTTCCTTTTAAAAACTAGCATGCATTTCCCTCGCGGGTAAAAAAATTTGAAATAAATATAAGCGAGGCTATAAATTCACACCTTATATTTTAAGTAGTCGGTAGTTCGAGGGATGATCACTGACGACGAAACAGATGCCCGGATAAATCAACACCTATCACAATAACGCGTAATGAGTAATCTCATTTTAAATACTTCACGGTACTGTATAAAATACATATATACTAGTCACTTAGGACAATTATATCTCACGCCAAAAACAAAACAACAAGCATTACTCATTTTACTCCATTCGTTCTCATTACTTACGTTATCCATTTTTATCCATTTCCGCCGGTACTTACCGAAAGTACGGGCTGTTTTACCATATTTAACCATACTTATAAAATTTGACAAAATTCTCAAAAATCCTATAAGACCTGTAGATAACATGTTTTTAATCCCAATAAAAGTTTTTACTTTTACGACTCCTTACTCGACGCTTTTCCAAAACTACATTTTACGGGCTGAAATTGTACTTCGACCAACTTTGACCTCTTTGACCTATATGAAATGCACCTTTGACTTCTTTGACTCCTAAGTCAACTTATAGACTCATTTACACAGGTTTGTGACCAAATTTTGACCCTTGACCATTTACCAATTCATACTTGTGACCCTCGGGATTTGACTAAAACTTTACATAAATTCGGATTATGAAAGTCCTCGTCTCCCGGTACTCGATCTTTAAAACCTCATAACTTTTAGCTCGTTTTGAGTCACGGGCTCTACCTTATACCAAATTAAAGATAAAAAGACCCTCTACAACTACATTTAGTTTTCAAGACCTGTAGGAAAAATAAATTTTATGAAATGACCTTAAAGTTTCTGCCTAAATTTGGCTATACCAAAACCATGCTTAAACTCGATTCCAAACCTTCTAACCACCACTAGGCAACATCCTAAGCTTCCCTAAACATATCCAAACACAAGTTTTCAGTCCTACCCCTATTGATCAACCAACCTCATAATCCTAATCATCTAAAAATGAACATGCAACCACTTAAACCTATCCAATACATCACTAAACACTAAACCAAACACAAGGCAATGCTCAAAATTCATCAACCACCATGGCTCCCCAAACACCCCTTGTGCCGTGGGGTTTGGGTGACCCAATCACCACAACCAAATTGATTTTTGGTGGGTTTTGTTGGTGATTATGCTTCCATTACACATGAATTTAACATGCATTACAACAATTAGCCTCAAAAACGGATTTGATGATTCTTGAAAATTTTTGGAAAATTTTTGTTAGTGCATGTGTAATCAAACCACGGATTAACACTCACCAAGGGATTCTAAGAGGTGGTCTTAAGTTAGTTTTTGTGAAAACTCAAGAAAAAATGGTGGATTGTGGTGGTGTTTGTGTTTGGCCGTCGGCCTAAGGACAAAGAGAGAGAGAGTTTGATTTGTTTTGGTGAAAATGTTCTATGTGTTTGTGTTTGTGTATTTTTGTGTGATTGGGAGGGACCAATTTGGTAATTTTTGATTTCTTTTGGCCTTAAGTAAAAACGCCATTAAAACTTTGCGGGTTCGACTCACTAGTCAATTTTGAAAATTTTACGGGAGTCGGAAATCATCCCGAACACTCCAAAATATTTTTGGGATACTTTAAATGTACTCGGAAGGCTATAAAACTCACCCGACTCAACTTAACACGAACCGTAAATAAAATTCTTGAAAAATTACATTATCGATAAATCGTCAATAATTATATAAAATTGGGCATCCCTCGGGATCGTAATCGTCATCGTCCTTCTTGAATCGTCAATCGTAAAAATTATAACCTCGAACATCGGCTTTAACCAAAATACTTATAAATATAGAAATTAAAATTTATTAAAAATTTCAAAAATTAGCGTAATTTAGGGTAACGTTAATGACCTCGGTTCTAGGGTGTCACATCCACCCTTCCTTAAAGAGAGCGACGTCCCGGCGCTCGCCTCTTCTTGTACTCACATTTCGTTCTACTGGAACAGATGAGGATACCTTTCCTTGAAAAAGTCCTCACGTTCCCAAGTGTATTCCGGTCCACGCTTAGAATTCCATCGGACTTTCACAATAGGAATCCTACTACGCTTCAACCGCTTGACCTCTCGGTCCATAATTTCCACAGGTTCTTCCACAAAATGCATTTTGTCGTCTAGTCGAATCTCGTCCAAAGGAATCACCAATTCCTTATCCGCCAAACTCTTCTTCAGGTTCGATACGTGAAACGTGTCGTGAATAGCACTAAGTTCGGTCGGCAATTCTAACTTATACGCTACTGGCCCAATTCGTTCGACGATCTTAAATGGTCCAATATACCTCGGACTCAACTTTCCTTTCTTCCCAAAACGAATTACACCCCTCCACGGCGATACCTTGAGCATAACCATATCTCCAACTTCAAACTCCAACGGTTTCCTCCTGTTATCGGCATAACTCTTCTGTCGGCTTCTCGCAGCAAGTAGTCGGTTCTTGATTTGCACAATCTTCTCCGTCGTTTCTAAAACCATTTCGGGTCCAGTCAATTGACTTTCCCCTACTTCACTCCAACACACATGCGATCTACACTTCCTTCCATACAATGCTTCGAACGGCGCTGCCTTGATACTCGCATGATAACTATTATTATACGAAAATTCCACTAGAGGCAAGTGGCGTTCCCAACTTCCTCCAAAATCAATCACGCATGCTCGGAGCATGTCCTCCATCGTCTGAATAGTTCGTTCACTCTGGCCGTCAGTTTCCGGGTGATAAGCCGTGCTTAAACTCAATTCAGTGCCCATCGCACGTTGAAGCGATTTCCAAAATTCCGACGTAAACCTACTATCGCGATCCGAAATGATCGATAACGGCACTCCATGTCTACAGATGATCTCTTTCACGTACACACTGGCTAGCTTTTCCATGCTGTCCGTCTTGTTCATAGGCAAGAAATGAGCAGATTTCGTTAACCTATCCACAATTACCCATATCATATCACATCCACTAGGAGTTCTAGGTAAACCCGTCACGAAATCCATAGCGATTTTCTCCCATTTCCATTCTGGGATCTCTGGTTGTACCAACAATCCAGATGGTTTCTTATGTTCTGCCTGAACCTTCGCGCAAGTCAAACACTTACTAACGTAACGAGCAATATCCGCCTTCATATTTGGCCACCAATAAACTTTCTTCAGGTCGTGGTACATTTTATCCGATCCAGGATGTATCGAATACTTCGACTGATGCGACTCATTCATAACAAATTCTCGAACTCCAGGCTTTCCTTCCTCAGATGAACACAGTGGTAACCAAATCCGATTTTCAAAATATCTCAGTCCGTCTGACCTAATCACGAAAAGAGGTTTCAACATTCGTCCCAAGTTTTCGGCTTCAACATTCCCTTTCATTAGTCCTCTCTCTTGGGCCTTCAGTATAGTTTCGGTTAAGTCAACGCTCTCAGTCATCACTAAAGCTCTAACCCTCAAAGGTTTCTCCCGTTCCTTCCTACTCAGTGCATTCGCTACAACATTCGCCTTCCCAGGGTGGTAGCGAATTTCACAGTCATAATCACTCAGTAGTTCAACCCATCGTCTCTGTCGCATATTCAACTCCTTTTGATCTAAAATGTGTTGCAAACTCTTGTGGTCAGTGAATACAACACACTTCGTCCCATACAAATAGTGTCTCCACAACTTTAACGCAAAAACTACAGCTCCTAATTCCAAATCGTGCGTCGTGTAGTTCTCCTCATTCTTCCTTAGTTGCCTCGACGCGTAAGCTATCACCTTTTCACGTTGCATCAATACCGCTCCATAACCCTTACGAGACGCATCACAGTACACTACGAAGTCTTCGGTTCCTTCAGGCAATGACAATATCGGTGCGGAACATAACTTATCCTTGAGCATTTTGAAAGCAAGTTCTTCCTCAATTCCCCATTCATACACCCTATTCTTTTCGGTAAGCCTCGTCAATGGTTTTGCAATCAACGAAAATCCTTCAATGAACCTTCGATAATACCCAGCTAAACCAAGGAATTGTCGAACTTCAGTCGGCGTCGTCGGTGCCGACCATTCCCTGATCGCTTCGACCTTGGCAGGATCCACACGAACTCCCTTACTATCAATCACGTGACCTAGAAACTGCACTGATTCCAACCAAAACTCACACTTCGAGAATTTTGCATACAGCTTCTCCTTCTTTAACAACTCCAAAATCTTTCTTAGGTGCTTCTCGTGCTCCTCCTTACTCTTAGAGTAAATAAGTATATCATCGATGAAAACAATAACAAACTTATCTAGATACGGCTTGCACACGCGATTCATAAGGTCCATGAATACAGCAGGCGCGTTCGTCAACCCAAACGGCATCACTCGAAATTCAAAGTGTCCATACCGCGTACGAAAGGCAGTTACAGGAATGTCCTCCTCTCTTACACGCAGTTGATGATACCCTGATCTTAAATCGATCTTTGAGTATACACTGGAACCTTGCAATTGATCGAACAAATCGTCAATCCTCGGCAATGGGTACCGATTCTTAACCGTCAGCTTATTGAGTTCCCTATAGTCAATACACATCCGAAACGAACCATCTTTCTTCTTTACAAACAACACTGGCGCTCCCCAAGGTGATGAGCTCGGCCTAATAAATCCTTTGTCCATCAATTCCTTCAATTGATCCGATAACTCCTTTAAATCAGATGGTGCTAAGCGATAAGGTGCACGTGCAACCGGCGCAGCTCCTGGCACTAAATCAATTCGAAACTCGACCTCACGGGTAGGTGGTAAACCTGGCAACTCGTCTGGAAAAACTTCCGGATACTCGCAAATAACTGGTACCTCTTCAATCCTCGCCTCTAAATCACCATCACTCGAAACTTGTGCCAAAAACACATCGCATCCGCTCTCTACGTACTTCATCATTTTCAAACAGGAAATCACTTTCAAACGAGAAGTGCATTCGTCGCCCTTTATCGTCAAAACTTTATTCCTCAACGGAATTTGAACCAATCTCTCGCCACAGACGATCATAGCACTGTGCGCCATTAGCCAATCCATTCCCACAATCACGTCAAACGATCCTAGCTCTATAGGCATCAAGTCGATTTTAAAAGCGTAATTTCCTAACTTCAAGGTACACCCTTTCAGTATAGAATTCGTACTAACAATTTTTCCATCGGCTAACTCAACGTTATAACTAGTCGCTAACAACACCGGTTTTCTATCGATATGACGACTAAATTTAACATCTACAAAACTCTTGTCGGAGCCAGAATCAAACAAAATACTAGCATAACAAGCGTCTAGCAAAAACGTATCGGTAACCACATTAGGACCCTGTGGTTTATCAGCCGTTCCCACTTGATACACAGCAGCCGCATTATTACCTCCCCGCTTGTTTCCTGCCTTCGGGCAATTCACTTGCACATGACCTCTTTCTCCACAACCATAACATCCCCTCATCCTGATAGCATTAGCCCTAGTGGCTACTCCTCCCGCTCGACAACCAGATGTCCTATGACCTGCTTTCCCACACTTGCCGCATGCAGGCGGGCAATTTCCAACATGGTACAAATTACACCTACCACAATGGGGATTCACTTTTACTCCTCTAGGGTTCGTCACTGCCCTCATCCCTTCATTCCTTCTCTGGTTAAACTGCTGATTTCGGTTAGGACCATGGTTGTTTCGATTTCCACCTCGGTTCTGGCCTTGGGATTGATTGCTTTGTGCCGCTTCCCATTTCCTCTTGTTGCCTTCAGCAATGGAGTTCTGCTTGTCCTGGAGCTTGACGTCCATCAAAGCGTGAGCCATCTGGACCTCTTCATCAAACGATCCAGGTTTTGACGAAGTTGTTTCACCTTTGATATTGCTGGATAAACCCTTAATATACTGCTTCATCTTCTTGGTGTCATTGGCAAAAACATCCGGACACAACAGGCTTAATTCATTAAACCTCCTAGTGTAAGCAGCTATATCGTTGTTCTTCAAGGTCAAATGCCTCAACTCATCCTCCAATTGCCCCAATTCCTCTTCCGGGCAAAACTTCTTAGTCAACAGAGCTTTTGTCGCATTCCACGTCCTTGCATTCGCTACAGCCAATCCAACCGTAGCTACCTGGGTATTCCACCAACTTAACGCATCATCAAGAAACGTAGCAGCCGCAAACTTCACTTTGTCCGCTTCTGCACAACCGCTGATTTCGAACGTACTTTCAACCTTTTCCAACCATCGTCTAAGTTCTAAAGCTCCACCTGTTCCACGAAACTGCGTGGGACCGCACTTCATAAAACTAGAATAGGTACACACTCTCGGGGCTTGCTGTCTCCCCGCGTTCCTTCCCTGGTCCTGATTTCTCCCGGCTCGGTCCGCTTCCAGCGCATTTGCTATAGCTTCCTGAATCATGGTGTTAACACGATCGGCGGTCAACTTTGGAGGCATGGTGTTATCGAATATCTCTTTCTGCAAGACAGGGAAAATAGAAAAACAATGTAAGTATACATATCAAGTTTCCCAGACATAATATACATACAACGACACATCACTATGAAGTTACTAATATTCATCAATTCACATCACAAAAGATCAAATTTAAGACATATCACAGATCATGAAAGGTAACATAGATTGTATTGATAATTAACCAAAATTGTGACAAGTATTGCCACTACAATCGTTCACCACAAAACTCAAGTACTTAAGTTTCTCGTCATAATACCATCATACAAAAGTCTAAAACAGTTCTATTACAATGATCAAAGAAAAATATAAAACAAGTAACTAGGCATGTGGTGATCCACACGGCCTCTTGGATGGCGGCTCGTCGTCGTCTTCCTCGGGTTCCTCATCACTATCGTCCTCATCCACATCATCCATTTTTCTCTTTCCTTTATCATCCGGCCCACATTCCGTCTCCTTTTTCGTCCCTGATGTGGATCCACACTCAATCGCTACCTGACTTCCCACCGTAATACAAGCACCTCTAGTAAGCGGCTGAATCATGAAGTCGTTTGCCTCCATCTCCAAATCGTCCACGAATCTCCAATCCGGGGGCAATGATGCTCTCACACGATGCTCCCAACTCTGCATCCTCGACAACCTCACTTGATCTTCTCTAACACGGTCAAGACTAGCGCTTAAATTTGCAACCATTGATCTTAGACTGTTGATGTCACTTTTATTCACATTCCCATCATACTCAACTCTTGCAGTCCTTTCCAACAGTCTTTGGTGTTCCCTTTCATTCTCGTCGAATCTACTGATCACCCTTGATTCCACTACGTACCGCATGCACATCGATTCGTCCAAACTTCTCACAACCCGTCGTACGTCATGATAAATTCTCGGTCCGGGACAGCAAATTCTTGGGATGCCTTGATGAAGAGAATTTGCGCTCACTGCACCTTCGGCTCTTCTGGGGATACCTGGTGCACCAACCAGATGGGAAGTACGCATAGGCCTAGGGCAAGTAGTTCTCCTTTGGTCGGGGTCCTGGGCTTGTATATCGTTCGTCTCAGCTTGTCCTTCAGCTGCTGTTCCAACACTTCCCCCTTCGCGACCTACGACGTAATCGTTTCCATTATCATTAGGCGGTACCTCGGCCATTCCTGCAATAACAGCGAATTTCGGAGGGTACATAAGTAATTATACAATAGTTATAAATACATGCATGCAAATGCAATGCAAAGGTGGTACATATGCCCGAAATGTAATAATATGATGCTCATGCATGATTAATACAAAAATTACGATGTCGGATATTCCACGTATAATTCAACGTCTACATATAGTAATTCCATACTTACGTAATAATTACCCACATATATACTTCACTCAAAAGTATACGTCAAATGCCATAAATACAAAATAAATCTTACCGGAGCCATGCAGGATAGTTGTGTGTGCTTGGACCATTTCTTACGACACCAAAAGTTATAGTTTAGGATTTTCAAAAACGACCTAGTTCTCTATAACTCATGGCTCTGATACCAATCTGTAACACCCCCACAATTGCTATGCGCAGCGGAACTACAACAATGGGTGCTACACAGTATTCATTGCACACAAGATATATCAAACGACGCTAAAAAGACGTCAACTTTGAAACTTGAATTTAAAATTGTTAGATGATACATGTCCACGGTTTTTCCAACCCCAATTGGTACAACAGAGTTTAGCGTTTTCGGTCCCCATGAATCTCAACCCAAGAATTTCAGTTTTACAACAACATAACATTAAAACATAAAATGTTTAAGTAGAAAAAGGAGGAAAAACAAGCGGACTCCAAGCCATACACACAACATCCATCCCATGCATGCTCCATTCTACACTTCAGCGGTTACCTGAAACACATGCCAAAAATTTGGTCAACGAAAACGTTGAGTGGAATTCATAGGTTTTTCAATCAATTTGAACGTATATAAAATAAAAACCATTCGTGATCATTTATAGTCTTGTCGATCAAACAATCTATAATCAGGATACTGACAATTGTGTTTAAGATCATGACACTAATCCGTTAACTCAATCACCCGCGTAATAAATACCGGCGTGATTCAGATGAAACCAGTGCCCCTTCTAAAGGCATCAGTTGCAATTATACCTTATCTCTCATACAAGATAATCTACCGCAGAACTTACTAAACGTACAGCTTCTCGGCTAGCATTGGGTCGTTAGCCCCGTAGTACTACAAATTGTATAAGCGGCTATTTCCCCCTACTCGAGGGCAGGACAATAGTTAATAGTTCATGAATTTAGGGACTTTTGCAACTTTCGTACTTAACACAATTTCTAAGGCAACTTTCGGGTCTAACAATCATTCATGATATACGTTCCTTTTAAAAACTAGCATGCATTTCCCTCGCGGGTAAAACAATTTGAAATAAATATAAGCGAGGCTATAAATTCACACCTTATATTTTAAGTAGTCGGTAGTTCGAGGGATGATCACTGACGACGAAACGGATGCCCGGATAAATCAACACCTATCACAATAACGCGTAATGAGTAATCTCATTTTAAATACTTCACGGTACTGTATAAAATACATATATACTAGTCACTTAGGACAATTATATCTCACACCAAAAACAAAACAACAAGCATTACTCATTTTACTCCATTCGTTCTCATTACTTACGTTATCCATTTTTATCCATTTCCGCCGGTACTTACCGAAAGTACGGGCTGTTTTACCATATTTAACCATACTTATAAAATTTGACAAAATTCTCAAAAATCCTATAAGACCTGTAGATAACATTTTTTTAATCCCAATAAAAGTTTTTACTTTTACGACTCGTTACTCGACGCTTTTCCAAAACTACATTTTACGGGCTGAAATTGTACTTCGACCAACTTTGACCTCTTTGACCTATATGAAATGCACCTTTGACTTATTTGACTCCTAAGTCAACTTATAGACTCATTTACACAGGTTTGTGACCAAATTTTGACCCTTGACCATTTACCAATTCATACTTGTGACCCTCGGGATTTGACTAAAACTTTACATAAATTCGGATTATGAAAGTCCTCGTCTCCCGGTACTCGATCTTTAAAACCTCATAACTTTTAGCTCGTTTTGAGTCACGGGCTCTACCTTATACCAAATTAAAGATAAAAAGACCCTCTACAACTACATTTAGTTTTCAAGACCTGTAGGAAAAATAAATTTTATGAAATGACCTTAAAGTTTCTGCCTAAATTTGGCTATACCAAAACCATGCTTAAACTCGATTCCAAACCTTCTAACCACCACTAGGCAACATCCTAAGCTTCCCTAAACATATCCAAACACAAGTTTTCAGTCCTACCCCTATTGATCAACCAACCTCATAATCCTAATCATCTAAAAATGAACATGCAACCACTTAAACCTATCCAATACATCACTAAACACTAAACCAAACACAAGGCAATGCTCAAAATTCATCAACCACCATGGCTCCCCAAACACCCCTTGTGCCGTGGAGTTTGGGTGACCCAATCACCACAACCAAATTGATTTTTGGTGGGTTTTGTTGGTGATTATGCTTCCATTACACATGAATTTAACATGCATTACAACAATTAGCCTCAAAAACGGATTTGATGATTCTTGAAAATTTTTGGAAAATTTTTGTTAGTGCATGTGTAATCAAACCACGGATTAACACTCACCAAGGGATTCTAAGAGGTGGTCTTAAGTTAGTTTTTGTGAAAACTCAAGAAAAAATGGTGGATTGTGGTGGTGTTTGTGTTTGGCCGTCGGCCTAAGGACAAAGAGAGAGAGAGTTTGATTTGTTTTGGTGAAAATGTTCTATGTGTTTGTGTTTGTGTATTTTTGTGTGATTGGGAGGGACCAATTTGGTAATTTTTGATTTCTTTTGGCCTTAAGTAAAAACGCCATTAAAACTTTGCGGGTTCGACTCACTAGTCAATTTTGAAAATTTTACGGGAGTCGGAAATCATCCCGAACACTCCAAAATATTTTTGGGATACTTTAAATGTACTCGGAAGGCTATAAAACTCACCCGACTCAACTTAACACGAACCGTAAATAAAATTCTCGAAAAATTACATTATCGATAAATCGTCAATAATTATATAAAATTGGGCATCCCTCGGGATCGTAATCGTCATCGTCCTTCTTGAATCGTCAATCGTAAAAATTATAACCTCGAACATCGGCTTTAACCAAAATACTTATAAATATAGAAATTAAAATTTATTAAAAATTTCAAAAATTAGCGTAATTTAGGGTAACGTTAATGACCTCGGTTCTAGGGTGTCACATCATCTGAGCTTCTCTTTAAATTTTATCTCCGATGAGGTTGCATAAAGAATCTAGAAGTTCTATCTTGTAGCTACACATTATAACACAAAAGATAGCGTTGTAATTGGCATCCAAGATCATTTTTATATTTTTTCATATTCTTTGTCTGACACAGCTGGTTTTAGTTACAGAGTGTTTGGATTTGCGTTTCAAATTTTATTATTACTCCTATCCCGTGAGAGGCGTCTCCTGTAGTTCACATGTTTATTTCAGACAAAAGTGTATTGACTTTCAACCAGACTTGACTCTTATAAAAACAACTGAATTTGGTCATGTTTAGTAACTGTGTAGGTTTAGTATGACAAATGTATAGGATATCAGTGAAAGTAAGCATACATTCTTCCTCATGAATACCATTTTCAATAACATCAACATTAGATGTTGCAGCTTCAATTGCTGATGCGTTTGCGTGGGACATTGTTCACGTACTATTTTTACTTCTTATGTTTAACTTTTCTTGGAGCGGTTACTGCAGATGAGTTAGGGACGACACTCTGCTTCATGGCTAGTACCTTCAATAATAATCACTTTACAGTAAGGGAAATCGGCCAATAATAGAAATAATTGAATATCTTTCTGGTTACTTGCTAAAACTATTTCAGTCCCTGACACAATAAACTTCTAAAATTTCGGACAAATAATAAAGTCATCCTTTAAGTTGAGCCAAAATTACCTAATCACTTCTTTTAACTTTAATATGAAATACTTATACTTACACTTAACATAATATGTTCCTTTTTTGCAAAAAAAATGTATGTCACGGATGCCTTGTTTATTTTAACTCACTTTTCTTACACAGTGAGAACTTGCAAAAACAATTGAATATCTGGATTCTTATTCTTACATTTCCAAACAGCCAAAGCACGTCCACAAAAAACTGTTTACACGGTGTATTAGTTTAGAGATTATGGTGTGACTTTATTGATTCGATATGCACAATTACTTAATAAAGCACATCCAAACACCCCCAAATCCAAGCTGATAGCCAAAAGGAAGACGGACTTTGGTATTCCTACAGTTTGATGCCAACTACGTTTATTTGAGTTATTTTGCAGCATATTTCAGGCAGCGTTTGCATTTTTATAAGACAGATTTTATATGTTTACAATCCTACAATACATTACACATCTTCAAGTCAAGATTTTCTGTTCAAATTTTTGTTTGATATATTATATTATGAATAACAATATAAATAAATGATGTAGGCGATTTTCTTCTATTTTCTTTGTAAAAAAGACATTATCAATTTGGTAACATGCTAAAGTGTGAGCTTATTAGGTTTTCTATTTTCAAAGCTCATAAGTCGCAAAATAATCTAAATATCAATTTCAGCTTGCAGATTTTTCTGTTTACCTTTGATATAGTACTCTAGAAGATTTTGACTCACCTGTGCTTCCTTCTGGCATATTCGGAATTGTTCCAGAAGCAATAAGATCGTCAAAAAGTTAATATCTAAACGAAGGTGAGCCTTACTGGCTGACAGTCACTGTCTACTCCTCCCCGGTACCTGAAATGTAAGTCAATACGTAAGCGCTAGTAGAGGGGTGGCAAAAATGGTTGAATGTTATATTAGCACGCGCATGATAATAAAGTGGTTGTTTACTCCTCTCTTGATGAAGTTTTGTGAGCCTTAGTAGCACTTATAACAAAGCAAAATTATCTAAAACTCGAAAAAGCTACTTACAGAATATTTTGCTTAAACTTTCTTAATGAAGCATTCTAAATCTTGGTTCTATCTACTGAATCATGGATCGAATAACCAAGTGCCTGTTGCGTCCTCATGTGAACTCCCACTATTTCCTCTGCCACCTAGATCGAATGACGAAACAACCATCGTGCTACTAAGGCTGTAGCCGACCACCGACACAAGAAATCTGTATGTTTATGTCAAAAGATTTGATATGGAGGGGCAATGGCCAGAACATAGTAGCCATGTTGCGTTGTGAGGTTCTCTGATACCTATAATCAATGCATATGCGATCGTGCGGCCCTGTGTGCAAAATTTAATGAGAATAACATCAGAAAATATGAAAGTAGTAATAATGCAGAACATATGCCCCATAATTCAAACGATTAATGTATGAAACACTTTCTCATGAACATATATGACAAATTTTAGGAATAATGGATTATTCAATACCTTATAAAACAAATAGCATAAACTTTACATGCATAATGCATATAACATTTGAGTAGAATTGATTAATGCATGCAACTTTCTGATGTAAAATTCACCATACCCTCACAGGATAATCAATAATCTTGCATTCGACATTTAAAACAGATCTGGTTGGCCCACCAACAATATAACCATGTTCTATATATTTAGTCATAAAAGAACTCCAATAAAGCAAAAACATTTATTTATCTAAATAGTTTTAATAGAATAACATTTCAAGGCTTAATCAAACTACATTGACCAGGACGCATAGAAAGCACCTGAGAGTTAATAATGTCTTCGATTTCGGTCTTCGGTCACACGATTGCCCGATACCCAATCTACCAGCCGGAACATTATATCTTAAACTATTTCGACGTCTGTAAATTGGCTCAAGGAGCGCAGTCTGAACATATCCTGAATATCCAGCCAGTAGCTCCTAATTATATCATTCATATTAGCGAAATATTATGGAGGTAGTAATTGACATTATGATAAGAAAACAAAATGTTACATTTTTTAGCTCACGCAGACGTTTCACGAATCCGCTGTCTAATGCAATGAGTTAAGTAGTTAGAGGACTATCTATAAGATGACGTACCTTTGGTGTATAAGGAGTTGTGGGCTTGATTAATCTTCTTGTAAGCATAACACATGAACAAAGAAAAGCAGTTTATATGAGCATTAGAAAAAAAAGGAGAATTAAGAACTAAGCAAGAAACGGTTACTAACAAATGTAGCAGGAATGTATGATTTAACTATCAAATTTGGCTGATACTATAAATCTTACCATAAACATACTCATTCAGCACCATTTAGAGTTGAAAAAAACTGACTTGGAATATGATTTTTTTATGGATAATACCTAAAAAAATTAAGAGAAACACAGACTCATCATTAGGGTTGTGACAAAGATGTATACAGGATCAAACATACACTTAATGAGAAAACACAAAAGCATAAAAATTGACATGCAAAATATGTTCACACTTCTTTGTATTCATCATGGGTAGAACCAAAAGCTATGACATGATGAACTTATCTCCAAAAACTTAAAATTCCGATTTCTAAAAAAATACAGAATTTTGATACAAAAATATTGGATCTAATATATGTTTATTGTGGTAATTCGTCATCAAGTTCATAGATTACCTTATTTATTAATCTGGTAATGAGAAGTCAAGGGATTCCTGCTTCAAAGCAACTTTAGAATCCTCTCGCTGAACATCATCTTCTGAATCCAAGTCCATCTACAAAGTTAATCTTTCCTGAGATGATGTGGTACTAATCTGGTTAATTGATTTAACTGGTATGATTAGATAGTGATTATATGTTGCTGATTGATTTATTGATCCCATTGGTGTGGCCATCGATTAGGGGTTTTGGAAAATGAATGAAGATTTATGTTGAATATGAATATAACCCGGGTATTGCACCAGACCGAATGATAGATAGCGGTCCAAATGGTGCTGACGTGGATTTATAAATGCTTATGTGACATATCCCTCCTCTTATATATAATGTAAAGATATATGTAAAGATATATATATATATATATATATATATATATATAATATATATGGGGCTAAGTTTGACATAGGAAAATAAAATGGCGCCATGTCATATCCTATGTGGCATTTTCTTATTGGCTACAATATATCCCAAAATATTGAAGTTTTGATTCTGGTATAATATCTAAAAATAATTCTATTGTCTACTAATGAAAATTTAGCCATATCATTCGGGTATAATATCTAAAAATAGATTTAATATTAGTTCGAACAAAAATATGCGGCTCTTTGTCATGCATCCCCATATTCACATCAATATATTTTTGGCAACAATAAGAATCGGTATATTTTTACCATTAATAACAATAGCTATATCTTTTTTTCCAATTCATCCGATATCTTTTCCCAAATATACACCCTAATTCATTCAAAACTTTCCTGTATACAGTATATACAATACGACTCTCTCTTTCTGAATTCCATGTCAATTACTAAATCCTAAAAACGATCTATGATACAACCTTCATCAACGATCTATGGAGCATGCCTCTTTTTCCAAAACCCTCATAATGACGACCATATATGATAGTCAATCTTAAACTGATCATTCTTTCATATAAGCGCTTAGAGCAGAAACATTATGAATCGTGTGACTTTCTAGCATCAGGTATGTAAACTATTTTCAAAATTCAGTGACGTCTTTCTAGAGTTAATGGTATTCTGGATTAGGGTGTTAGGAATTAGGATTAAATAAATTTTGTACTTCAGTGTAGGGATAATTGGCTTTGTGTCTGCCAAAGTTTTCAAAATCAACATAACCATCTCCACTTCTATGTGCTTGATCATCGCCACTACAAAAGCCTTAGTTCCCTGATAAAAATAATATGCGATTATTGTTAGAAAATCTATAGGAATCAAGGATGCAACAGTAGCATCAGTTTCTTAGATATGTTGCAAATAACATACGTGTGTAGTAAGGGTTTGCTGGTATCCTTTGTGGCTTTTACCATTGGTGAAAGATGTAAGAATGTAGTAAGGTTGACAGTCTTATCTTGCAAACATGACAATACAAATATCAGCTAACGAGACAGTAAAAAAAAATTAAAACATATTTGGATGATGGAGGAAAGTATGAATCTGTCTTTGGACGATGAGCCGTATGTCCTACATACTACCTTATGGTAGCACAAAACTTGGATATTTTCAGGCACGACAGGTCCATCCAGATAAAACCCCAAATGATCCTCTTGTAGCACAAAACTTCCAAGTAACACTTTCATCTATGGTTAATAATCCAATATTATTTGTTATTATTTAAGTTGATCTCCTCATTATATTATTTAGTCTTGACTTTGATCTCGGTATTTACTTATATTGTTTATTACAGGTTTTAGGAGAAGCGTACCACGTGTTGAGTAATCCAGACCAGAGACAGGCTTATGATTCTTATACGAAAACAGGAATCTCACCGTCAGTTTTGTGGTCTTTAACTGTACATAGTTGCGTCAAATTCCTCATAAGAACCATATCTAATTTTGTGATAGTGTATTAGTGATATTTAACAAAAAGAAGTGAGAATAAAGCAGTTGTAGATCAGTCTCAAGGAACATATTGTTTCCACCAGTTTGCTTGATTTTGTTTTTGGAAAATCTCATGCTTTGAGCTTTGCCAACTCCGAACGGATACCATACATAAGAGGTGCTTCAATTTTTATTTCATTAAGGTAGATACACATTCCCTTATAATACTCTTTTGATTTCTAGCTAAAGGATTTAAGCAATTAAAGGATACATTCATATTCAAATTAGATTACTCAATCTACACTTTGTTCTTCTAAACTTGATCGCTGCTAAATATGAAGTTTTAAAGCATTGCGTGCATATTATTGGTAGTTCTTATTATTGTCTGATCTTTAGTCGTCAACAATATATACCCTTCTGGATAAAAATCTATTTATCATTTGTATGCTTTGGCTCGCAGATCATTAGTATAAATTATCAATAGATTTTGAGCTTGTGATGAAAACTCTAGCATATGTATATCTACATCGCTGCAAGTACGCAGACTCCAACGATCAACATTGGCCCAATCCAAAATAAGGTATAAACAAATTTTACATAAATTTTTTACCATGAATTAGTATAGCTGAATCTCGCTTTTGTATAAACGAAATTCCTTTTTGATTGTAGATTTACATCTAAAAGTGATGAAGCCAAAAACTAGAAACTCCTTGCTAATACTTTCGCAATGAATTTAGTGGGTCTATTTTTTTATTTTTTTAAGCAGTGAATTTTTAACAGTTTTGCTCTTTATTCCTGAAGAAGTAGATACTAGACCCAGCAGGCTAAAAAGGTATCTTATTTTTCTTAGAAGACTGGTTATCAAGCCCAAAATTGAACCCGAACAGCCAAAACCCAGTGAGGCAGATACTGCTCAAAGTGGAAACAATAAACAAACGATGTTTTAGTCAATGTTTTTATGCTTTTGCAGGTTCTGCTTCTAGGATACTCCCGGTCGTGCTTGTACTCATGCTCATGTTAACGACCTCCTTTGGATGTGAGTCTTTTTAGACAAAGAGAACCTATAAAATATGTTGCTAGGAATTTGATTTGTCACATTTATTTGGTAGCATTTCTTGCTAAATTTATCATTTTGCAGCTGCGCTGTTCTATCATGCAAATAATTATGAAGCTTTACAACGTTAAAAGGTATAATTGTCAAGCTCTTGACCACCCTCTTGGTACGAGCATGGGGTAATAATCTATTTTTCAGTCCTTTTTATAGCGCACTTCAAACATTCTTTTTGTTTTGATACTACCAGAGGTTGCAAATGTTACCCTATTTTTGAATTTTTATATTGCAAACTGTGTATATGCAGGGATACTTATTACTCTAGGCATGGATCAGTAACTAGATAAGCTATTATTATAAAACTCAAGAATAAGGTACCGTTTTAGATGAATAGCGATTTTACCCGATCTAGATAAAACATTATTATTGTATATTTAGATGACTGCTTGAGCCTCTTAAGCGGTTTACCTAAGTTGTGATTGTTACTTGATCTAGACAAAACATAATGAATGTATATTTAGATGATCGTTTGAGCCTCTTGAGCGTTTTAGCTGAGTATGAGCCTCTTGGCCCATTCATAAGTTAATGAGTCAAAAATTCTCAAATGATTGTATCTTTAGTTCATGTCCGTCATGTCGTCTTATTACAGTCATAAAATGCACTATGGTGGCATGGTTTTACATTTTACAAGTGGTTAAGCTTCCTTCCTACATCAGCGACAAAGATATTTTTGCAGAATATTTAGGTATGTGTTAGCATATTAGCATCTATATTGTAGATATTTAACCTTTAGATATTTCCAAAACTCTAATTTGAGTTTGTAAATCTCTGTATTTTCTGGTTGCAGGAAAAAGCTTTTTTAACGTTTACTTTTTGATAAGAGTGCAAATGATGATCATGAAAAATTGATCCTCTTGAAGTTGAAGCAGCAATGTGGTTGACAGTTTACCTCCAAAAAGGAGGGCATGGTTATTAAATGACAGAGTTTGTCTCGTGGTCGATGCTTTTCAAACTATTAACATTCTTTATACCATGTTTTAGGTGACGGATGTGGCGTTGGCGAAGGAGAATCTCAGTCAGTTCAATGAGTACCTTTCTAATAATCCTCTTGCCAGTTGTGGTGAAGGAAAATCTCAGAGATGTTAAGCTGGTTTGGAATTTTTATATACAAGTGGTGGCAAAGGGGTGGGACAAAATAGATTTAGTATCTGGATCTGTTTGGGTTTGAATGTGTTAGGTTGTCAATTATATTTTGTCTCATCTTACTAAATAATTTATGTACATAAAAAAATTGAACAATCAATTTAGTTGGCTAAACATGTGAAATTATGAATACTCTAAAATTACAATCCATTTGGCCTGTTGAACTTTAGAGTAAGCATCTGTAATAACTACCCGCTACTCATTTGGTTTTCAGGTGAAATGTGTCGAAGTGTTTTAGGGAGTACTACGAGACAAAATCTAAGCACAAAAAGCTTACATGGATCTATTCTCTTGGGACGTTTAATGTGACAGTAAATTTGACTAGGAAACCATTAAGCTCATTCTAGGCTCCTACCAGGCAGCAACCCTTCTCCTATTCAATGCCTCAGAAAACTAAGCTACACTGAGAGCAAGACTCATATGAATCTTGGTGATGATGATGTTGTGAGATTACTCCAATTCCTAGCACGTGTGAAGTATAAGATTCTCACCAAGGTGCCAATCTCAAGAACTGTTTCTGAAACTGATGTGTTCCAGCTCAACTCGAAGTTTACTGATAGGATAAGGACCAGGGTATGTACATCTATGGATCTTCTCATTTCACCCTTCTATTTTTTTTCATGTATTGTGTGACTATATTTTTATACGCCTATCAGATTCCTTCGTCACCTGACGAAAAGAGGAAGAAGGTTGTGGAAGATGGTGACAAGGACAGACGATATGCTATCGAGGGTTCAAATGTTCTTATAATGAACTCTAAGAAAGTGTTTAATCATCAACAACTTGTGTCAGAGTGCGTGGAGCAACTTGGTCGCATGTTTAAGGTTTTCCATTCATTGTATTTGCTCTATATTGGGGAAAGGTGGTTGCGGGGGAACGGGGTCATATGTCAAAGTGGTCCTGCAATTTCTATTGTATACCTTCCTAAAGGATATATGTTTTCCAAGCGGTATGCGGCCATCTAGACTTGTATGATACATTATTCATGTGTCGATCCAACGCAAGAAGTCAATTTCTAGGTTTACTAGGGTATGTCTCATGACCCCTCTTTTGCTATATGACCACAGCCCCTCTTTCTCGTGTTGCAGCCGAGATCTAGACTTTTAGGTTGAAAAACGTTAGTAGTAGTTCATAATTTATCATGTAGAAATACTTTATGTTACTTTTTAAGACTGTTATAGTATTCGTGAAGTGAGAGTCCCCTTTATTTATAATAAAAAAAGAAGCTATCAGTATCAGGTGTCATATTTATAGTGATAATGGGGTTTGAGGTGTTTTCCTTGCATGGAACCTAAACTGGAAATGTTACGGTCCCGGGTCTGTGATCAAGTTATGGGATAAATAGGGCTCGTTAGAGAGAACCCGACGATCTCTGAGATTAACTCAATTTACTTTAATTTTCTGATTGCTTTCTTGAATGAAACACAGGTTACATTTAAAGGAATGAAAACCTAACAAACCCCTAACTAATAGGAACTTGATAAACCTAAACACTTCTACTTATCCTAAATAAAACAATTTAAATAAAAGATAACTATCCTAATATAATTATTTTCTGCTGGACTGCTGGTCATAACATTACTTCCCCCATTAAAAAAGTGCTTGTCCTCAAGCATTAAGGAAAACACGAGACTCTTCAAGTTACTCCAGATCGGTTATAGTCCCCTACAGCAAAAACATCAAGACCCTCATAAGAAGCATATCCAGAGCCCTCGGAATCAGCAACATTTAGAGATCTATGGGGACACCATCCCTCTTTTCCATGCTGATATGGTGTATCCAGGAAGGAAGAGTACTGAAGGTCCTCAGAATACTCTTGTTGAGACGATATAGGCTCATTAGAGTAAAGAGGGAGATCAACTCGAATGAGATCCTTCACAGCATTGTCTTTAATCAGAAGCTTTTCTTCTTCAGCCGGATGAGGAAGCTTTATCTGCTCATCGTCAGATGATTCGATTGTACTCGACTCCACTTCTGACTTTCCTATGTCACGGTCTTCCATCCCTGTTGCTTTCTTTTCACCTTTTTCCAAACAAGAAAACTCAGAAGAGGACTGAATCTTTTGCAAGGTTTCGAAGCTTTGTGATAGCTTCTCCCATTCAATCTGCTTCTTTAGACGATCCTCTTGGTACATCATAAAGAACTGATCAAACATCTTCTCCAGGTTTTCACTTGGACCACCCATAACTCTTGGCTCTGATACCAATTTGTTACGGTCCCGGGTCTGTGATCAAGTTATGGGATAAATAGGGCTCGTTAGAGAGAACCCGACGATCTCTGAGATTAACTCAATTTACTTTAATTTTCTGATTGCTTTCTTGAATGAAACACAGGTTACATTTAAAGGAATGAAAACCTAACAAACCCCTAACTAATAGGAACTTGATAAACCTAAACACTTCTACTTATCCTAAATAAAACAATTTAAATAAAAGATAACTATCCTAATATAATTATTTTCTGCTGGACTGCTGGTCATAACAGGAAACATGGATATATATTAGTTATTATTGAAGTACATCTGAATACCTACCCATTGTGGTTATTAACTATTCTTGAAGTACATCTGAATGCCTACCCATTGTCATTATCGGTTATTTTTAAACCACATCTAAATGCCTACCCATTGTGATACTGTCTTGATGTCTGTTAATGTCAGTGTAAGCTATCAAATTGAATACCCAAAGCCAGACGCGATTGTGTTTGAATAAGAAACTCTGGCTTGAATGATTGAATACCACTTTAAACTTCTGTTGTCTGAAAACACAGTAACAACCTGACAACAAGTTTTTATTAAGTAATTTTAAACACCCCTTAAGTGATCTGGACTATAAAGCGTTCAAGTTGCAGTACTTGACTAAATGTTTTACTGCACTAATGTTTATGCTACCCCCAAAAAAAGGAAGAATGTTTTAGATTGTAGTACTGATATCCGTGATTATACTTGATAGAACGTAAGGTTTTTGCTAGCTGTTTATGTATGTAATCAGCCACTTTGTGTCTGTTTGTTTTCACCCAGCTACATGATTGATGGTATGTATATCCGCTTCTTGAACTTTATTCAGGGCAATTGACTGACGAGTTGAGGGACTTTTTGGAAACCAGACTTAAGTCAAAGAGGGTAAGAAGCCTAAGTTCACTTACGCGATTCAAAAATTGGTCTCACGTCTTTGAAAAAACTATGATCTTGATCTCATCCTCTCAAGGTATGTTTTTATAACTTTATTTATTTGTTTAATTGTTGGAATTATTAATAGATTTTCTAATCTATGAATGAACTCGGGTTACTTCTTTTATTAGGAGTAGCTTAAATGAAACTAGCAAAAGGGCAAATAGCGAAAACTGTCCCATGGTATATTTTAAATTATTAAAGCATAGAATCTATAAACTTGTCTATTAAATAGTTATATTATTGCTTTTGAATATGAAAGAAAATTAGATTATTATAAACTACTATGATAATACTGTAATATACTGGCAAGAAGAGATTTGGACATTCCGCCACCTAAAATTATACACAGGTCATGAATATCCTCTACAAAAACAAAGCAGAGTTTTTTGCATCTGCCATGGACGACATGATGCAATTTACTTTGCTGCTCAAAAATGTCACTTGGAAGTCGTTCAAACACTTGTATCATCTGGGATCTTTGTAAAATCCACAAACTACAAGGGAATACTTAACTATGTTGTGCAGGGATCATACCTTGATCTCATCAGATATCTGGTTAAAAAGGGTGCAACATAAGTAAAAAAATGAAGTTGGTAAGAGCCCTCTGGATCTTGCAAGCACTGATGAGATCCATTCATTGTTAAATTGTCCAAATGAATCGGAAGAAACAGATAAGACCGAAACTGAATCAAAGACTAAAGACAATCAATCAAAAGCACTTCAAAAAGTGAACTGCAACTGGTTTATGAAAATAAGACAATGGTAAAGAGAAAGTCAAACATGCCAAAGGTTGAAGATGATTTCAACAATGAGGCAATTGTAGAAAGAAAGAAGAAAATAGTTCTTCTTAATAATCTTTAAACATCAGATGACACACTAGAATAGGATTTATGTACGAAGAAAGCATAGAATCTTGATGATCATCGAGCATATCCTTATCACAGAAAGAGAGTGAGCATATCAGTATGTAATAACTAATAACTATGAAGTCATGTAGGATTTTCTATTCTGCAAACAAAGTTCTAAATCAATCACAATTCACATTTAGCTTTAGAAGCCGTCCACGCCACCTTACACTTTCCCACGTTGCCTTTTTATTTATTTTTATTTACAAAAGAGAAGTCGGGTTTTGGGTCATAACCGAACCGAACTACATACATGGTTTTCGGGTTGAATATGAGTTTGGCAGTCAGACCCGAAAACCGAACCGAAAACTGAAATTATACAAATATATATATTCTATATATTTATTTATATAAAATAGTTACTAAATTTTGTTTAATCCTAATATATAAAAATCAGTTGTTAAAAAATAATCTTAATATAAAAAAGTAATTTTTATACTTGGAATAATTTTGTTATTGCTAAATATTTGTAATTATATATTTTTTAAAAAAAATCCGGAAATTTGGGTTACTCAGATCAACCCAAAAACCGAACTGAATTCGAATTCGGTTTTCGGTTCGGTTGAATCTAATTCGGTTCGGTTCGATTTTCTGATTGACCAAGAATAAAAAATTAACCGAATAATAAAACAACCTGATAACCGAACCGAAGAACACCCCTAAACTTATGTATCTAAACGTATATATAGCTATGTAATACGAATAATATAATCTTGAAAATCCAGTTTACCACTTATCTTTTTAACTAATGTTAACTTTTAGACGTAAGCTTTACACACAATAAAAAATATCATTTCTCCAAAGTTTATACCATCAAATATCAACATATGTATTTTATTGTCCTATGATTAGAAATTTCTTATCAATAAGCCTTTTACCACTATTTTTAGGTGTAAATATTTGTGTGTAATATGTATGGGGTAGCTTAGCTGTAACTTAAAAATGTCAAGTCGTGTCCTTGAATAAATTGATATGAATGGATGATTCTTTTTGCTCAAAAAAAAAAGAATGGATGATTCATTTATATACATTTTTAGGTTGCAAAGTTTGCATTTCTAGCCTCATTAAAGCTTCACTTTTGGTGTACTTGGGATGAAATTTTTGCGATATAAAGTGGATGTGATGAAATTATAAAATAGTGTATTTGATCATGTTGATATAATCCACAGGAAGGGGGTTACTCTGCGGATGAACGTTATCGGATATCATTTGGCCATCTAAAAGTATTGACAACTGATCGTGACATTGTTGGGGTATCAAAGTTTGGATGGTTATTTTTTGCTCTTTTTTATATTTTACGGAGAATTTTTTGTTTTAATGTTTATTGGTTACAAATTTGACTTCTATTACAGCATTAGGGAACTTTGTTTTTCAACCGTGTTCTCATGGTGTGTAGAAATGTAAATGTAACAAAATAAGGTTTCACATTTTTAAGTGTGGAGTAGATATGAATTTTTTATATTAGCAAGTGTGAACTTTTATTTGCAACACCTATAAATATATTGTTTTAAAATTTGTTCACACTTATTTATGTGATCATTCTTTTACATATTTATATGTTTTAATAAACTCAAAATATTTTTCACACTTTTTAGAAGTGTGTACAAAAATGTGTGAGAAAACACAACTTTTTGTAGTGTGCCAACCAATTTAACGGATCGAAAAACGTTGTTATATTTCACATTATAGCTTTATAAAAAAACATAAAAATGAAATCCAATTCAAAGATTAACGACTTACTAAACCCGTCCGTTCGGTTTTATCACACTCACAACTATGTGTCACTGCCAACCAATATGATGATAAACAAACGTGGTTTTAAAGAAAACTTATGAAGCAAACCCGCCCGTTGGGTGGGTTACACAACTAGTATATATATATATATATATATATATATATATATATATATATATATATATATATATATATATATATATATATATATATATATATATATATATATATATATATATATATATATATATATATATATATATATATATATATATATATATATATATATATATATATATATATTATATATAGGGTGGGGATATAATAAAAAGCCCCTTAAAATAAAAAGTCTAGGAAGGAATCCTAGCCCTTGGATTTGATTTTAATAATAAAAAACGAAATGGCATATTTGTAATTTCCTAGACACTTTAAGGGAAAATCGGTCATTTACAACCTACTAACTACTTCCTTAATTTAGGGTTAAGGTTTAACCGCCTACTCGTTCGTTTGTTTTCATTTCATCCCCAAAAAAAACACACACAACTAAAAAACACACAAAGCAAACCCTAAAATAATCATCAATCCAGCGAATAATCAATCAAATCATCAATTCAACAGGTTCATCGTATCATAAACTCATCAAATCCATCAGTGTAAGTGACTTTATTATCGATCTATTCTAATAAATTTGACAAATTTTTTATCTTATATTAGATTTAATAAAAGATTGATTTTATAATAGATTTTATTTAATAATACATAAATTTTTTGTATATTTTAAGCTGTTGCTAGTGGTTGTGATGCGGCAACAATAACCAGACAAGTGGTTGCTTGTGGTGGATACGCGCTGGATGGTGGTGGTTAGAAATGGTGAGGACGAATTTGAAGGATTTTTATCCCTCAGGTAAATACTATTATAAACCCTAATTATTTTTATTTTTTATTTTATGTTTATTAAATTCTTATACAAATTTTAATTTAATTGATTTAGTAAAAAGGAAAAGTGGTAGACTGTGGTTGAAAAAAAAGTATTTTAAATCATTGTGACACCCTAGAACCGAGGTCGTTAACGTTACCCTAAATTACGCTAATTTTTGAAATATTTAATAAATTTTAATTTCTATATATATAAGTATATTGGTTAAAGCCGAGGTTCGAGGTTATAATTTTTACGATTGACGATTCAAGAAGGACGATGACGAATACGATCCCGATGGATGCCCAAATTTCTATAATTATTGACGATTTATCGATAATGTAATTTTTCGAGAATTTTACTTACGGTTCGTGTTAAGTTGAGTCAGGTGAGTTTTATAGCCTTCCGAGTACATTTAAAGTATCCCAAAAGTATTTTGGAGTGTTCGGGATGATTTCCGACTCCCGTAAAATTTTCTAAATTGACTAGTGAGTCGATCCCGCAAAGTTTTAATGACGTTTTTACTTGAGGCCAAAAGAAACCTTTAATTACCACTTTGGCCCCTCCCAATTCCACAAAAAGGACAAACACAAACACACACAAACATTTAACAAAAAAATAAATCAAACACTCTCCCTCTCTCCCTCTAGCCGACGGCTACACCACCAAAACCACCACCATCCACCATTTTTTTTGAGTTTTGACAAAAACTAACCTTAGACCACCTTCTAAAATCCATTGGTGAGTGTTAATCCATGGTTAAATTAAACATGCATTAACAAAAATCTTCCAAAAATTTTCAAGATCATTCAAATTCGTTTTTGAGGTCAATTGGATTGATGCATGTTAAATTCATGTATAGTGTGAGTATAATCACTAATAAAACCCACCAAAATTGATTTGGTTGTGGTGATTTGGTCACCCAAACCCCACGGCACAAGGGGGTGTTTGGGGAGCCATGGTGATTGATGATTTTGAGCATTATTTTGTGTTTGGTTTAGTGTTTATTGGTGTTTTAGATGAGTACAAGTGATTGCATGTTTGTTTTTAGATTTTTAGATTATAAGGTTGATGATCAATAGGGGTTAGGGACTGAAATTTGTGTTTGGTTATGATTGGGAATTCTTAGGATGAAGCCTAGTAATGATTAATAGGTTTGGAATCGAGCTTAAGTGTGATTTTGGTATGGTTAAATTTAGGCAGAAAGTTTAGGACCTTTTCGTAAAACTAATTTTTCCTACAGGTCTAGATAACTAAATGTAGTCATAGAGGGTCTTCTTAGCTTTAATTTGGTATAAGGTAGAGCCCGTGACTCAAAACGAGCTAAAAGTTATGAGGTTTTAAAGATCGAGTACCGGGAGACGAGAACTTTCATAATCCGAATTTATGTATAGTTTTAGTCAAATCCCGAGGACCACAAGTATGAATTGGTAAAAGGTCAAGGGTCAAATTTTGGTCACAAACCTGTGTAATTGAGTATATAATTGGACTTAGGAGTCAAAGAAGTCAAAGGTGCATTTCAAATAGGTCAAAGAGGTCCAAGTTGGTCGAAGTACAATTTCAGCCCGGAAAATGTAGTTTTGGAAAAGCATTGAGTAATGGGTCGTAGAAGTAAAAACTTTTATTGGGATTAAAAATGTGTTATCTACAGGTCTTATAGTATTTTTGAGAATTTTGTCCAATTTTATAAGAATGGTTAAATATGGTAAAACAGCCCGTACTTTCGGTAAGTACCGGCGAAAATGGATAAAAATGGATAACGTAAATAATAAGAACGAATGGTGTAAAATGAGTGATGCTTGTTGTTTTGTTTTGGCGTGAGTTATAATTGTCCTAAGTGACTAGTATCTATGTATTTTATACAGTACCGTAAGGTATTTAAAATGAGATTACTCATTACGCGTTATTTGTTGATAGGTGTTGATTTACCCGGGCATCCGTATCGTCGTCAGTGATCATCTCTCGAACTACCGACTACTTATTATATAAGGTGTGAATTTATAGCCTCGCTTACTATTATTTCAAATTGTTTTACCCGCGAGGGAAATGCATGCTAGTTTTTAAAAGGAACGTATGTCATGAATGATTGTTAGACCCGAATGTTGCCTTAGAAATTGTGTTGAGTACCTAGTTGCAAAAGACCCTAATTTCATGAACTATTAACTATTGTCTTGCCCTCGAGTAGGGGGACATATCCGCTTATACAAAGTGATAGTACTATGGGGTTGACTACCCTATCCGAGACGAGGGCTAGTACGTTGATACCCCCTGCGGACGGATAATTTGTGATAAGAGAAAAGGTATAATTGCAACTGATGCCTTATTAGGGGCCATGGTTTCATCTGAGTCACGCCGGTAATTATTACGCGGGTGATTGAGTTAAGGGTTTAGTGTCATGAGCTTAAACACAATTGTCAGTATCCTGAATATAGATTGTTTGATCGACAAGTCTATGGATGATCACGAATGGTTTTTATTTTATATACGTTCAAAATGAATTGTAAAACCTATGAATTCCACTCAACGTTTTCGTTGACCAAATTTTGGCATGTGTTTCAGGTAACCGCTGAAGTGTAGAATGGAGCGTACATGGGATGGATGTTGTGTGTATGGCTTGGAGTCTGCTTGTTTTTCCTCCCTTTCCTACTTAAACATTTTAAATTTTAATGTGTAATGTTGTTGTGAAACTGAAATTCTTGGGTCGAGATTCATGGGGACCGAAAACGCTAAACTCTGTTGTACCAAGTGGGGTTGGAAAAACCGTGGACATGTATCATCTAACAATTTTTAATTCAAGTTTTATGTTGACGTCTTTTTAGAGTCGTTTGATATATCTTGTGTGCAATGATAACTGTGTAGCACCCAATGTTGTAGTTCCGCTGCGCATAGCATTTTGTGGGGGTGTTACAGATTGGTAATCAGAGCCATGAGTTATAGAGAACTAGGTTGTTTTTGAAAATCCTAAACTATAACTTTTGGTGTCGTAAGAAATGGTCCAAGCACACACAACTATCCTGCATGGCTCCGGTAAGATTTATTTTTGTATTCATGGCATTTGACGTATACTTTTGAGTTGAAGTATATATGTGGGTAATTATTACGTAAGTATGGAAATTACTATATGTAGACGTTGAATTATACGTGGAATATCCGACATCGTAATTTTTGTATTAATCATGCATGAGCATCATATTATTACATTTTGGGCATATGTACCACCTTTGCATTGCATTTGCATGCATGTATTTATAAATATTGTATAATTACTTATGTACCCTCCGAAATTCGCTGTTATTGCAGGAATGGCCGAGGTACCGCCTAATGATAATGGAAACGATTACATCGTAGGTCACGAAGGAGGACCGTTTCCTCCGAACCCGCCGGACAATGATAATGGATGGATCGCTCCAGAAGAGGAAATAGGGCCGGAAAACGACAATGATGAAAGTGAGGTGGACAATTTTAGCATCAGTAGTGACGAGAGTGAGGATTCTGAGGAAGAGCCCGAGGAACTAATGGATGATGGCATTCCCGAGAATGCTGTAGGCCAGACCGAACCTGATTTGTTTCAATCTCCGAATTCGCCAAAGGGTTATGAAGTACCTCCAACCGATCGATATGAGCAGCAACCCTTTAATCGCCCGATGGACAATTGCAAGGACTATTTGAGAACAGTGCCAGGATTTGTTCGAGTAAGTAATGGGAGCGGTGTAGAGTCCAGCAAATCATCCAAGTCGCAATCGATTCATGAGAATATTGCAAGGGTCTACTTTCCGAGACCAAGACACTACTGGGATCCCGCAGGTCGTTTGAGGAGGATGGAGAGGTTGATGTATGAGCGGTTTGTAGTTGAGACCAGGGTAATTAAGAGGTTTGATAAGAATGAAAGGGAACACCAAAGACTGTTGGAAAGGACTGCAAGAATTGAGTATGATGGAAATGTAAACAAAAGTGACATCAACAGTCTAAGATCGATGGTTGCAAATTTGAGCGCTAGTCTTGACCGTGTTAGGGAAGATCAAGTGAGGTTGTCAAGGATGCAGAGTTGGGAACATCGAGTGAGGGCATCATTGCCCCCAGATTGGAGATTCGTGGATGATTTGGAGATGGAGGCTAATGACTTCATGATTCAGCCGCCTACCAGAGGTGCTTGTATTACTGTGGGAAGTCAGGTAGCGATTGAGTGTGGGTCTACGTCAGGGACGAAAAAGGAGACGGAATGTGGGCCGAATGACAAAGGAAAGAGAAAAATGGATGATGTGGACGAGGATGATAGCGATGAGGAACCCGAGGAAGATGATGACGAACCGCCATCCAAGAGGCCGTGTGGATCACCACATGCCTAAGTTGCTTGTCTTGTATTTTTTTTCTTTGATCATTGTAATAGAACTGTTTTAGACTTTTGTATGATGGCATTATGACGAAAAACTTGAGGACTTAAGTTTTATGGTGAACGATTGTAGTGGCAATACTTGTCACAATTTTGGTTAATTATCAATACAATCCATGTTACCTTTCATGATCTGTAATATGTCTTAAATTTGATATTTTGTGATGTGAATTGATGAATATTAGTAACTCTGTAGTGATGTGTCGTTGTATGTATATTATGTCTTGAAAGAGAAATCCATCTTAATCTTGATGTGTATACTTACATTGTTTTTCTATTTTCCCTGTCTTGCAGAAAGAGATATTCGATAACACCATGCCTCCAAAGTTGACCGCCGATCGTGTAAACACAATGATTCAGGAAGCTATAGCAAATGCGCTGGAAGCGGACCGAGCCGGGAGAAATCAGGACCAGGGTAGAAACGCGGGGAGACAACAAGCCCCGAGAGTGTGTACATATTCTAGTTTTATGAAATGCGGTCCCACGCAATTTCGTGGAACGGGTGGAGCTCTAGAACTTAGAAGATGGTTGGAAAAGGTTGAAAGTACTTTCGAAATCAGCGGTTGTGCAGAAGCGGACAAGGTGAAGTTTGCGGCTGCTACGTTTCTTGATGATGCGTTAAGTTGGTGGAACACCCAGGTAGCCACTGTTGGACTGGCTGTAGCGAATGCAAGGACGTGGACTACGACAAAAGCTCTGTTGACTAAGAAGTTTTGCCCGGAAGAGGAATTGGGTCAATTCGAAGATGAGTTGAGGCATCTGACCTTGAAGAACAATGATATTGCTGCTTATACCAGGAGGTTTAATGAGTTAAGCCTTTTGTGTCCAGACGTTTTTGCCAATGATGCCAAGAAGATGAAACAGTACATCAAAGGTTTATCCAGTAATATCAAAGGTGAGACAACTTCGTCAAAACCTGGGTCGTTTGATGAAGCGGTCCAGATGGCTCACGCATTGATGGACGTCAAGCTCCAGGACAAGCAGAACTCCATTGCTGAAGGCAACAAGAGGAAATGGGAAGCGGCACAAAGCAATCAATCCCAGGGCCAGAACCGAGGTGGAAATCGAAACAACCATGGTCAAAACCGCAATCAGCAGTTTAACCAACGAAGGAATGAAGGGATGAGGGCTGTGACGAACCCCCGAGGAGTAAAAGTGAATCCCCATTGTGGTAGGTGCAATTTGTACCATGTCGAGAATTGCCCGCCTGCATGCGGCAAATGTGGAAAAGCAGGTCACAGGACGTCTGGTTGCCGAGCGGGAGGAGTAGCCACTGGGGCGAATGCTATCAGGATGAGGGGATGTTTTGGATGTGGAGAGAGAGGCCATGTGCAAGTGAATTGCCCGAAGGCAGGAAACAAGCGGGGAGGTAACAATGCTGCTGCCGTATATCAAGTAGGGACGGCTGATAAACCACAGGGTCCTAACGTGGTTACCGGTACGTTTTTGCTAGACGCTTGTTATGCTAGTATTTTGTTTGATTCTGGCTCCGACAAGAGTTTTGTAGATGTTAAATTTAGTCGTCATATCGATAGAAAACCGGTGTTGTTAGCGACTAGTTATAACGTTGAGTTAGCCGATGGAAAAATTGTTAGTACGAATTCTATACTGAAAGGGTGTACCTTGAAGTTAGGAAATTACGCTTTTAAAATCGACTTGATGCCTATAGAGCTAGGATCGTTTGACGTGATTGTGGGAATGGATTGGCTAATGGCGCACAGTGCTATGATCGTCTGTGGCGAGAGATTAGTTCAGATTCCGTTGAGGAATAAAGTCTTGACGGTGAAGGGAGACGAATGCACTTCTCGTTTGAAAGTGATTTCCTGTTTGAAAATGATGAAGTATGTAGAGAGCGGATGCGATGTGTTTTTGGCACAAGTTTCGAGTGATGGTGATTTAGAGGCGAGGATTGAAGAGGTACCTGTTATCTGCGAATATCCGGAAGTTTTTCCAGACGAGTTGCCAGGTTTACCACCCACCCGTGAGGTCGAGTTTCGAATTGATTTGGTGCCAGGAGCTGCGCCGGTTGCGCGTGCACCTTATCGCTTAGCACCATCTGAGTTAAAGGAGTTATCGGATCAACTGAAGGAATTGATGGACAAAGGATTTATTAGGCCGAGCTCATCACCTTGGGGAGCGCCAGTGTTGTTTGTGAAGAAGAAAGATGGTTCGTTTCGGATGTGTATTGACTATAGGGAACTCAACAAGCTGACGGTTAAGAATCGGTACCCATTGCCGAGGATTGACGATTTGTTTGATCAATTGCAAGGTTCCAGTGTATACTCAAAGATCGATTTAAGATCAGGGTATCATCAACTGCGTGTAAGAGAGGAGGATATTCCTGTAACTGCCTTTCGTACGCGGTATGGACACTTTGAATTTCGAGTGATGCCGTTTGGGTTGACAAACACGCCTGCTGTATTCATGGACCTCATGAATCGCGTGTGCAAGCCGTATCTAGATAATTTTGTTATTGTTTTCATCGATGATATACTTATTTACTCTAAAAGTAAGGAGGAGCACGAGAAGCACCTGAGGAAGATTTTGGTGTTGTTAAAGAAGGAGAAGCTGTATGCGAAGTTCTCGAAGTGTGAGTTTTGGTTAGAATCCGTGCAGTTCTTAGGTCACGTGATTGATAGCAAGGGAGTTCGCGTGGATCCTGCCAAGGTCGAAGCGATCAGGGAATGGTCGGCACCGACAACGCCGACTGAAGTTCGACAATTCCTTGGTTTAGCTGGGTATTATCGAAGGTTCATTGAAGGATTTTCGTTGATTGCAAAACCATTGACAAGGCTTACCGAAAAGAATAGGGTGTATGAATGGGGAAATGAGGAAGAACTCGCTTTCAAAACGCTCAAGGACAAGTTATGTTCCGCACCGATATTGTCATTGCCTGAAGGAACCGAAGACTTTGTAGTATATTGTGATGCATCTCGTAAGGGTTATGGAGCGGTATTGATGCAACGTGAAAAGGTGATAGCTTACGCGTCGAGGCAACTGAGGAAGAATGAGGAGAACTACACGACGCATGATTTGGAATTAGGAGCTGTAGTTTTTGCGTTGAAGTTGTGGAGACACTATTTGTATGGGACGAAGTGTGTTGTATTCACTGACCACAAGACTTTGCAACACATTTTAGATCAAAAGGAGTTGAATATGCGACAGAGACGATGGGTTGAACTACTGAGTGATTATGACTGCGAAATTCGCTACCACCCTGGCAAGGCGAATGTTGTAGCGGATGCACTGAGTAGGAAGGAACGGGAGAAACCTTTGAGGGTTAGAGCTTTAGTGATGACTGAGAGCGTTGACTTAACCGAAACTATACTGAAGGCTCAAGAGAGGGGACTAATGAAAGGGAATGTTGAAGCTGAGAACTTGGGACGAATGTTGAAACCTCTTTTTGTGATTAGGTCAGACGGACTGAGATATTTTGAAAATCGGATTTGGTTACCATTGTGTTCATCTGAGGAAGGAAAGCC